>PVNU02001914.1:0-69953 GCA_003013855.2 Liriodendron chinense | reverse complement strand
ACTATAAAATGATTTGGAAAAACATATGAAAGGTGTGGATTTCTCACAAGCACCATGGTGGGCCCCGCCGAGCTTGGGATCAAGAACATTGACGTCCATTTTCGCTATGACATTACGTGCATTAAATGAAGGATATTTTAGCCTTTTATAAAATACGGTTTTCAAAACCGTATGCAATTGGAACGGCTAATTACGCCCAGGGGGTTAAATCGATACCCGAGCAAAAAAGTTCAGTGGATAACTTAAATAACTTAAAAGTAGGTGGTTTCTCAAAATTTAAAGAAATGATGGGAGGGTTTTAGTAAATGGCTCTCATCTCTATCTCCAATGTTTGACTAACCTACATCAAAAGGGGCGCGGCTTCGGTGGATCCCGGATCACGAAGGTGGGTGGATCCCTGACTCTGGGCCCACCATGATGTATGTTCCTTACATCCAGGCTGTCCAACCGGAATGAAGTAGATCCAAATCTAAGGTGGACCATACCATAGGAAATAGTGGCGGTTAACTTTTAAAAATTTCCTGTGAGCCACAAAAGTTGTGGATAAAGCTGATATTTATATGGTCCCTTCATCCATCTTTGTAACCTTATCAACAGAGTTGTATGAAAATTAAACATTCTGATACTTTGATACTCAGTAAATTCTTAACTGTGTGGGTGCGTTGCGCAGCTAAAAGGGTGGGTTTGTTGCATGACTAACAAAAAAAAAAATGGTGGATATTCAATCAACATGGTTCCGGTGGTCCACCTGGGATTTTGATCTGCTTCATTAATTTTTAGGATAGTGCTCTAAAATGAGCTGTCATAGCATATGTATGGCATGGATGTAAGGAACATATAACACAGTGAACCGAGAGTAAGGAACCACCCACTTTGGTGGATCTCCACGGAAGCCGCGCGCACCCACTGAAAGATACAAAATAAGGGAATAACTAATCCAAACTGATATAGGCCACACAACATCTGTGTGGCCGATATAAGGTTTTTTTTTTTTTTTTTTTAATATACATATGGCTGATCTTTTATACGTACAGTTAACATGAGGATTGTCTCCTCACATGGGCCACACGATGCGTCATCCATGTGAATGAGCAAGGCATTAATTAGTGGAAGTCTGATTTACTTTATTTATTTATTTATTATAATATTTCAAGGAACTAGGTGGTTTATGTATTAAAAATTTGTTACTTTCTGCCTATTTTTTCAAAACCGCCTGTTACTTCCCCATGCGGACCTGCTACTGTCTCTGCAGCTTCTGAGCAACGCAACCTTAGTAAGTGTGGAAAAATGAAAATTTGTGTCATGATTTTTTGGGAAAGCCTTTCCCATCAAGTTCCTGCAAGGGAAGCTAGGCGGGGCCACCATGATGCTCGTGAGAAATCCACCCTGTCTATTTGTTTTACGAGCTCATTTTATGGCATGCAACAAAAAATATCCTGATCCAAGGCTCAAATGGGCCACTCAAGAGGGAAAAAATGAGGATTGAAAACCACCATTGAAACATTCACATGGCAACAAAAGTTATGTATTAGGTTAAAGTTTTTTTTTGTTTTTTTTGGTACTAGGTTAAAGATTTTTTTTTTTTTTTAATCCCAATAAGAATGACCTTATAAATAGTTTGGATGGCATATAAACATCAAAGGAGGAGGCCAAGTAGGTTTCAACAATAAGCATTTCTTTCTCAATTTTTTCCTCTCATGTGGCCCACTTGAGTCTTGGATCCCACTCATTTTTTGTCGCTTGTCTTGAAATGAGCTCGAAAAATAGATAAACTAGGTGGATTTCTCACAAACATCTGGGTGGCCCACCTAACTTACTAGCATAGGAGCTCCCTGCCATGGAAATATGGTACTGTTTCCACGGTCATAACCCCTACTTTTATCATGTGGAATAGTTTTCAACGCCTGCATTGGATCCCGTGCCCTGCGAGTTATACTCCCAAACTTGTTTTGGTGGAAGGACCACACCATGGTGTAAGTGTTTCATCTAGTATCCACGGAGTCTATTCATTTTTCTATATAAAGTTTATGTTATGGTCCAAAAATGAGACAGATCCAAAGCCCAAGTAGACCACATCACAGGAAACAGCATAGGTCCAAAGCCCAAATAAACCACAAACAAGAAGCAGCAGGGATTGAACGCTCACCATTAAAAAACTTTGGAGAGGCTACAAAAGTTTTGGTCCAAGAGGATATTTGTTTTTTTCCCTTGTTTCGTGCTGTCTAACCTTGCGAACAGGTTGGATGACCGATAAACACAGCCCTGGGAAGGTTTCAACTGATAGGAATCATCATCCCACTGCTTCCCGTGGTGTGATCTAGTTGAGCTTTGGGCTTGTGCTTCATGTTTGCTCATACCCTAAAATGATTAAGAAAATGAATGGATGTGTGTATAAAATACATACATCATGACGTGGCCCAGATAGTTCTGCCACGTATGCAGAATACAATTAAAGGCCACCATTCAAAAAAAAAAAAAAAAAAACAATTAAGAGCCACCATAAAAAAATTTCCTACTGCAGTACATACCCGTGCATTAATGGACCCTATTTTGGAACTTATAAATATGAGATCGGAGAAAACTGTGGACCGATTGCATTTTTCCTACACTACGATGCTAGGTGGGTCCCACCATGATATTTTTGAGAATCTACCATGTCCATCCGTTTTTCTATATCATTTTAGGACATGGGACCAAAAATCAGGTGGATCTGAAACTCAAGGCAACCATGCTAGAGGGGAAATGGGAAAGAGTTTTCTACTGTTGAAACCTTTTTAGGATCTACCGTGAAAAAACTTAGCGTGATATGAAACTTTGTGACCAATTGAATGTTTCAAATAGTGGTCACTGAATCTATATTGTTTCCTCTCATGCCGCTCACTTGAGTTTTGGATTCACCTCAATTTTTGTCAATGGCATAAAATGATCTCTCAAAACGGATGGACGGTGTGAATTTCTCACAAACATCATGTGGGGCCCACCTAGCATCCTAGCACAGGAACATTGTGCGTAAGGCTTTCGCAGGAAATTTGTGTCCATAAGGAGTAGCAGATTAAGTGAGGCCTCCGCCTCACTTAACATTGGGCCACCTTTATGTATGAATTGCATGTACATCCACACTGTTCCTCCATTTTTCAGCTCATTTTAGTAAATAATACAAAAATGAAGTAGATCCAAATCGCAGGTGGACTATGTGATTAGAAACAGGGGTAATTAAACGCCTTTTGTAGACGACCCCACTGTCAAAACATTATATACTTAAGATTAGTACCTTTGGTGGGCCCTATATCAAGGCAGATACATGGTTAAAAGCATTCCATGGGATGGATGGAGTAAGCGTAGCGACCTTGCTGCACAATTGTGAAAACAGTGGCTTTACACCAAAGAGGGTTCTCCCTCATTCGGTTCAATCCAAAACTAGCGATAACTCAACCGGTTCTAGGCAAAACTGGATCCCCTTTGGCCGCTGGCAGTTTCTATGTGCTGACACAATCACAACACACCACGTGTAGATCACTGTCTTCATATCCCTTCATTTGAACTTCAATTTATCCAAGCCTAACATATATGATGAGTCATCAAATGAGATTTAGGATCCGAGCTGAGCAACCAAACCTATCACAAGAGCCTTATGTGTCCCTCTCTAAATGCCTACTTAAAGGGACTCCATATAACAAAAAAATGACGACAAGAGAGAGAGAGAGAGAGAGTGAGAGAGACAAAAAGAAAGAAAGCTTGAGGTAGAGAGAAAATTTCTACCACTGGGAGTAAGAAACAGAAGCTAGGAAGCTCTGCTTCCCTTCTCACTATCTTCTTTCGATCACTTCTATTTCCTTTAGAACTCAAGTTATATTCCCAACTTGTTCCCTTTTCTAGTCCGGACATGTCCAACAATACCTTTTCATTTTCCTTTTATTGTTTTTTTAACACTTTACTAGTAGGCTTAGCTCTGTCAATCGCGTAATGTATGTTTTACAGTTGTCTCTTATGAGAATCGTCTATATCAGAAAGCATGATTTAAAGGAGTAACTGAAAGTCTAGTGTTCTTTTTCTTCCAATATTGTTACCGAAAGCTTTATCACTTGTCATTTCTGTAATGTTTCAATTTTTGCTTCTTTAGTTTTAATTTTCGCTTATTTAAAGAGTTGGTAAAATATCTCTTTTTGATATGTAAACTTAGCATTTTACTAGAAGTTTTCTTGAATTCCTTTTGAAAGTGTACAACTTGGCAAAGTAATGACCGTGTTTCACGCGGCAGTAAAAGGGTGCCTAACCTCTTTCTTTTCTGTAACCGAGGCCCTTACCCAGAATCTATGGTAGAGATCAAAATAGGAGTCACTTGAGTTAAGAATTCTTTGATTTTTCCAATCTCAAGGAGATTCCACGGATTCTAGCCAACCGTAGATTCTAGAGCCTTTTGTTTGGCTAGTGGCGACTCTATAAAGTGCTTAAACGATCCGTTCTATGAAACCTTGAAAAATGTATTACAAAACTAAGGAAATCGAACTAAGTTAGTTATATCAATCATGCCCTTCTCTAAGGCTCAACGTCCAAGGATACGAGTAGGTCACAAGGGTGTTACGAGTGGCACAAGTATCATTATTTTTTCTTTTGAACCCCTCTACGAGGCTGGGCGTGGAGGTCTTAGCTTTAGGTTCAAATGGATTTGGAATTTTCGGATATGCTCCTAATAGCTAATGGCCCATCTTATCTTTTTTTTTTTTTTTTTTAAGAAAGAAATTAAATTAATAAAAAACCAAAGCAGCTAACAAGAGACTACTAGAAAATTGTATAGGGATGCCTACTTCAAGCAAGCCTAAGAACAAAAAAGACACCATAGGCCCACCTATAATATAACAGATGAAGAAAGAAAAAAAGAAAACACAAAGGAAACCACGTGGCCGATCTTTCTCTCATGTGCCCTAAACCAACCTTATCTAAAAGGAAAGCCCCACGAATAGGGCTCTCAATGGGTCGGATCTGGATCAGATCCAGTTGGATCCGACTCCAAGTCCGTATGTTTGTAGACGTATTCGGATCCAACTCGGATCCAAAAGGTGATATCCATATCCGATCCATTTATAAATTATTAGATCCATTTCCGATCCAAAATCCATATAACCATCGGATTCAGGTCAGATCTAGGTCCGAATCCACCCCATTACAAATCTAAAAATATATATGATATAAAATATATTTAATTTAGTAGAAAAATGATGCAAATCCCACTATTTACTATGGTATGGTCGACATGGCCTAAAATAATTTGTAAAAAATATACAATAAGGTGACAATGAGTCGGATCTTAATCGGATTCGGATCAAATTCGGATACATTCCTATGAATCCATATCCGGTCCATTTAAGTAATCGGACCTATTTTAAGATCCAAATCCGGTCCATTTAACTAATCGGACCTATTTTAAGATCCAAATCCGCATTATACGGATTCGGAGCGAATCGGATCTCGGATTTGACCCGCTCCATTGAGAGCCCTACTCACGAACAACTAGGGGGAGGCTTGGAGGCTTTGAGAGTTCTGGAAAGATTTATTGACCTGGGCTTCACTCCCCAAGCGTGCCAAGCTGTCTGCCACCGCATTCGCCTCCTAATAGTTAATGGCCCATGTTAGCTTAGTACACATGCATCTGCATTTTAGATTTGCGAATGACGCATGCTCTGTGACTTACCGAAACTTCAAATCTTGTCACGTACAAAATCTGAGTAAATTCTAATTATATATCTATTACTCCATGCATAAATAGCCATCAAATGATTTAAAACGTTTGGACACCACGTGAGTGCACCGGAGGAATGGGAAACCCACCCTTGAGCATTTACCCCGCCATTAAAAACTTTCTAAGGCCCACCATATTGTTTATTTGCCATCCAATGTTGACTAGGTGGAAAGAAAAACAATAAAAAACGGTAAAGGGAAAAAAAAATTATCAAATTGATCCAAAACTTTTGTGACCCACGAAAAGTTTTCAACGGTCAGTCACCAATGTTTTCTATGGTCTGGTCCCCATGAGATTTGGATTTGCTTCATTTCTAGGCTCATGCCCCTTAATCATTATCTAGAAACACATATGGCACTACGTGAAAAAGCGCTAAATTCCACGGTCCAAAACCGTCGAATTTCTGAAAATTCGACGGTCCGCCCCGTCGAAAAAAAAGTCATAGATCAGCCAGTGTAGAAAAAATTCGACGGTCCATAACCGTCGGTTAATATTCGACGGTCCTTAACCGTCATTTAAAATTCGACGGTCCGTCAGTTAAAATTCGACGGTTCCTACTCGTCGGTTAATATTCGACGGTCCATGACAGTCGAAATATTTCGACGGTCCGTGACGCTCAAAAAATTTCGACGGTCCACACTCGTCGAACTCGTATTTTCATAAACGGCGGTTTTGAACCGTCGAAAAAAATTCGACGGTCCATAACCGTCGTCTGTGGTTCATATCATAGAATATTTCGACGGCTACTAGCCGTCGGAAACAATTCGACGGTCCTAACTCGCCGTTTCTGGGAAAAAATTATAGGAAATTTCGACGATCCGGGACAGTCGAGAAATAAATTCGACGGTCGTAAGCCGCCGTTCTGGGTAAAATAGGAAATTTCGACGGTCCTGAACAGTCGAGAAATAAATTTGACGGTCCTAAGCCGCCGTTCTGGGAAAAATTCTAGGAAATTTCGACGGTCCTCGACCGTCGAATTTGTGTCTACACGGAAAAAAAAATAACCTGTATTTTGGTAGGGGTTATGCCCCAATACATCCTGTAAACTCTATATTTCGTAAATAATTTAGAAAACTACAACATTTACTTATATAATGTACAAGTACAATCCTCCACATACATAACACAATCCTCCACAATCACATTACATAACCAACACAATACAACCAGAATCCTCCATAATCACATTACATAACCAACACAATACAACCACAATCTTCCACAATCACATTACATAACTAACAAAATACAACCACAATCTTCCACAATCACATTACATAACCAACACAATCCTCCACAAGTACCAACAATCCACAACCACATTCTCCGCAAGTACCAAAGAGTTCCCTCGTTCGCCCGTTTCCTTGCAGATCAAAGATTTTTTGATTGTTTGTTTAAATAGAAAAGAATTTAAAAGGGTAGAAAAAAAATACATAAGTATCTTAGCACATGATGTTTAACATCTTCCATAGGAGTGCAACTTCAGAATAGAGACATGTAAGAGCCTTTTTCCAAATAAAGGTACACAAGCATAATTTTACATGGCCATAATTTTAGTCGCATCATAATTCACAACTAAATATGAGACAAGTATTATGAGATAGCATTAAATATTTAGCATTAAAATGTAACATAGCATTAATATTAGCTAAGAGAGGAAAAAAGATCATACTATGCTAGCTTCGGGATCGGAACAAGTCTAATGAAACGTGCAACCAGAGCAAGCAGACCCACAAAGACCACCTCAAACTAGTATACCCCTATGAATTTCTAACTGAATTAACTAGCATGGCAAACCAAGAAGAATGTGAACATGTGGAGTTTAATAGGTATGTATGGGCTTAAACCCAAGATTTCAATGTTGCAATGCACTCTATCACCAATATCACCAAAGAGAAGCAAAACATTAAGGAAATTCCTTAAAAAATTTATATGTAGCATACAATTAATTCAAATTAAACTATCCAAATCACGGGTCCAAGTCTAGATGTATCACCACCACCTAAAATTAAGATTATTTAATCACCACTTAAAATTAAGTGTGTAATTACATTGTGCCAACTAGATGAGATAATGGGTTAAGGGTCCCACAACTAATAACATCATAGTTGCAAATGCCTCATCCAAAGAGTTATCCAAAAGCTCAGCAAAAGCTGCGGAAACAGAATGCCAGGAAATAAAGTTTACCCAAAATGGCTATTCCTTTGACCGAATCTAAAGTTCACTGTAATTCTTCAAGAAAAAAATGATTTGTAGAAAAAAGAGAGAATAAATACGATTTATGATGATTGTAAGAGGTAAGTTTACCTCTAAGAGCCCACTTGTGGCTGGTTGCATTTGAATGTAGAAACCTTGGGTGGACCCTAACCTGATCCATTTTGGCTGCAGAAAATAAAAATAGCTTGATAGTCTACAGGAGGCTTACCAGGGGAAAATACCTTTATAGTTGTAAATCCTTTGATCCCATACTCCTATATAAACCAGCAGACATCTCATTAGAAAGATGGAAAAAAAAAATCTCTAGTAGTTTGTTAATTCCAACACATATTGATCCCAACTTCTTAACATACCACCACAATGTCGAGTGTTAATGTGGGACACTAGTTGAAGATCCCAACCTTTCTAAATGGTGATCTTCTGTCTCAAAACTTAATTGGACCTCAATTTAGGAAACTTTCTAAATAAAAAAATGAATAAGTTTAAAAAAAAAAAATAGTGATCTATACAATAATATAAATTCAAGAGTTCATTGGCAACAAAAAATAGGAAACTACAAGAAAATGTTGAGATACATCTTCCACTAAAAGACTATCAGCAAAGTCTTGCATAAAGGACAAAAGCATCAGATGGAAGTAATGTTAAAGAAAGAAAATAAGCTAGTATTCATACTCTAGGGGTATGTCAAAGATACCATGAGAAACAGGAGCCTTAAATCTCCGAGGGAAACGTCGACTTTCTAGCAATCAAATTACCTTGAAATTCAATACCATTTTTTTGTTTGGATAGTCAATATCAGTCCTTAAAACAAGTAACCAAAGAAAATTTGTAAAGAATTTAAGCCCACCAAAAGATTTGTACACAAAGTCCTAAAATGGTGTTGCGGAACAGTTTCAATAAAACAGGTGTCTCTAAATGAAGTTAGAAGACATTTTTGCTGCAAACTGCAAAATAAACAGCTAGAGCGTGAGAATTTGTGCTGATGCCAATGTTGGAAGTTCTAAATAAAGATCACTACAACAGAAGTAGACAGAACTATTGCACAACTCATCATTATAGATCAATGTTCATAGACTGTCACATCTCTACTAATAAATTACACTACTATAGTGCAGTTAAGAGCTACATGTGTTGTAAAGGCAAATATCATATGCAAGGACCAAACAAATCAATACCAAATTAAGTAAACCTGAAACAGTTGTTTGCTAAGCCCACACGTGTGCAGCCATGCCCATCCACATGTAGCCACACATGCCAATATGGAAGATGTGTATGAGATCCCAGCTTTCCATAATTCCATTAAATGAACCAGATTGATTGGATGTTCTTGTGCAAAAATCAAGTAGTTTTGCTTCTCAGGTCAAAGATGATATACAAAAGAAATGGATGGTTGATGTAGTTTTCTTCTAGGCATCCATTTGTTTTATACACAGGTCCTATCTAATGAAAAGCTCTTACCTCACACCCTTGTGCTATTTTGGCGCATGTGGTTGGCAAGGCACCACGCAAGTGGTTTTGCTAACCTCACCCAAAACCTTTTTTTTTTTTTTTGAAAGTTAACTAGCCTCACCCAAAACTTATGCTCTGGGTCCAAGAATCAAGTCAGTCAGAGATCTGGCGAGCCAAAAATATGCAAAAGAAATGGACAATCAACAATTAATGTAAATGTGTGGCCATCTAATGAGTGGACAGACCTGAATTCTGCACAAGGACCTATGCGTTGACCAATTTTTTCAGTTTAGCTCTGAAAATTTGTGGATTTGGATCTCTCGACATTTGAGGAAAAAATGAAATATTTGTAAAATCTAATTCTAGAAAATTCATGCCTACTGAAAATTATACAAAATTGATACTCACTGAAAATAATCTTTGCCCTTTACCACCAAATCCACCACCAACCCTTCTTATAATCACACGGACATTATGATGAGGCCCAAGTTCGATCTGAAAACCATCATTGTGTATTAGTTGGTCTTCATTAACATGTTTATAGACAACTTAGTAGCTTCTTTTACCAGAGATTTCCATGAGCCCACACACATGATGCACGTCTATACGTGGCCAAGTACCAGACTACTTCAAAACAAGATACTGAATAGCATCAGCTATATCTACAAAGATTTACCCAAAATTGAATCAGAGAATCACTATCCAATACTGCAATTTCTTGTGCTCAGGTTCATGAAGCAAAACCTGCACAAAAATGGATTGTCATTTAGGATCAATGAAGGCACACAAAGATTAGTACCAAAGCAGTGAAACACAGTCTTAAGATTACCTAAAAAAACTAATGTGTATGTATCTATGCCCTTTGACAGTAAATCGAAGGAATGAACAGAGCTTTCAATGTCAAACATGAGTTCCTGTATAAGATAGAAGTCATCTATTCTATCTTAAATGTAAAAAGGCAAACCTGTTGCTGATTCCTGAGTTTGCTTGAAAGCTATGATAACAATTGGCATAACCAAATCAATAGACAATAAAAGAAAATTAATATCTTTTCATTTCAATGGAAGAATATGGAAAACCAACATGTTTCACAATCTGACAAGTGCAATTAACAATATATCCTTCATGTTAGGGGAAACAATACAGGGACAATAATTTTAAAAGTCACTGTCTCAGCCTAGCTACTATCTTGCATTGTTTTCATCTTTCTTTTCCTTTAAATCTCCTTTTACTTCCACAAAAGAAGTTGCGGCCATGCAATATCTCTCTGGAGAAAAAACAACAATTTTAAAAGTCACTGTCTCAGCCTAGCTAATGCTCGCTTCTCCAGTTTTTGGTTTTAGTGATTTTTTGTTATCATGCTCCAAAAAAATAATAATAAAATAAAGGTAAAAACAGGAGCCAAAAGCTAATTCCAACCTTGGTGATCTTGGATATGGTATTTCCAGGAGGAGTGCTTATTCAATAGCTCTTTGGCAATCTCCTCAGGCAAATAAAAAACTGCTCCTTGAACCTGAAAATATAAGCATTTGTAATTAGTTATTCACAGATGAACCAAACTTGACTCATCAATTAAATAAGCATCTAGGTCCAAGACTAGTCTACCAAGCTTGCTAGCCAAGTAATCATTCCAAAAGAGTTAAGCGTGTCAATTCCTCATCTTTGGTGGGAGCGAACCATTAAAGCTATTGTAGCTTATGTACCTGAAAATAAATAATTATATTTTGTTATTTATCAATGGCTAAAAATTGTTGTTATGGTCTGGCCCACCTAATGAGTAGATGAGAATGATTTTCGTACAAGGCTATCCTCATGGTGGAGCAAACCTATTATAATGGTTGGATGTCATATGGACATTATAGGTTGTAAATAATTTATTGGGTGGACAGCAACTCATGGTCTAATTGGTAGACCTTGAAACATTCTCTAAGAAGAAAAGATTAAAATAAAAATGCCACAAATTAGTCACTACTAAGTTGGTAAATTTGAAATTCCAAACACATCCTTAGCGTTTCTGAAGAAAAATAATTAAATATAATTTCAATATTAAAAAAAGTTAGAACCTACAGTTGTTCCGAATGAAGAGATATTTTTTTCAACCTGGCCATGTGTACGTGTCAACAATAAAAAAGATTAAAGTAAACAAATGAAAGCTTGTAATAAAAGAGTGGACCACGCTATAGAAAACAGTGGAGATTGAACGCTAACCATTAAAATGTTCTTCCAGTGGCGTGGTCCACTTGAGCTTTGGATCCGCCTCATTTTTGGAGTCACACCCTAGAATGATCTGGGCAAATGAATGGACGGCATGGATAAGACACATACAGCATGGTGGGGGCCCTATAGTCCAGTCTCGTTTTCTGTACCTAAAAGTTGTTTCTGTCACAGTCATACAACCTCCCTTCCATGACAACTTCCTGTGGCAATTAATGTTAAAAAGTGTAAAATACACTACAATGCACATGAAATGATCCAACCAAACAGGCCCTAAATGTTGATATGATGGGACTTGCTACAGATGACCCATGCACCAAACTTCCCCACATTCGAAGATCTTAGCCACAGCATTTTTGGCTGTTTATAGGTAGAATTGTAAGGGTTGCTGTATCTTCTTTCTTAACAATTTGTTTGCTGGTCACCTGTTGAAAGGTATTTCCATCTGCAAGAATTTTGGTGCATGGACTGCTCACATTGAGGCCTATGATGTCAATGTTTGGATCACTGAGCAATCGGCCTCACTTGTACAAACTGAAAGCCTGGACATTACTTTACATTCTCTGAGCCCAAGTATTGTATGGTAACACATATTCATATTGTGTGTGTAAAGGAAGGCCACCGTGTAGACACCCTATGTGGACTATGTCCATATCCAAGGTGTACAGATCAGTGTACTAAAATGCTAATTTGAAATGGAACACCATGTACCCGATATTAGATATATACAAAAGACTTCTTTTGATTGATAAATTAGACATATATAAGTACAACTCATTTCTCAAGAAATAACCATGTAGAATCACATCAGTTTCAAGCAGGTCATATATACAAAGCTTCAAAACACAGCCCTAACTAAAGCCAGCACATGCGGGTAATGAAATCAGACAGTTTGCACTTTACACACCTCTGAAGGGGAAGTAACAACGAAGAAACCAATTATAGGTGAGAATTCACTGCCATCTCTGTACAGGAAACAATCTATAAGAAAGTGGCTTAAAAGTTTAAAACAAAAGAGGAAAATCAATGAGACATAATCTTCAAAGGTACGTATATGTAACCTATGTGTGTGCTTGCACACACTGACACACATATACATAATCACAAGAAGGACTGTTCACCTAGAATGCTTCGTGTGACACTGACAATGGGTGCTCATCTGCCAACATGTCACGTGTACAACATCAGAGACATGCAAAATGTGGGCCCCACCATCAAGATCAGATTCTGCCAAAAATTAAGCTCTCCATTCATCAGATGGGTGACATGTCTACATTGAATCAGACAGTCTGCAGGTCTGACTTAAACCGTCCATTAATATTGTAAACAGTGACTCAGATCTTGTGCACCTGATAAGTGGATCGGCATATTTTTGCACCAGGTGATATTCATGGCAGAGCCCACCTTTTTGCATGACTCAGATCTTGTGCACATGTGACAGAATGCCACATGCACACAGTGAATATGAAGTTCATATGCAATGCATTGTAGTGAATGTTCCTCATACCATATACATGTATTGGGTCTGTGTGCAACATAATTGGATAATGCATGCAAAACTTCAGATGAAAAATATTCTACCTTAAGATAGCATATAGTACCAGTTCTATTAAAATATCTTAAAATCACATGTGCACTGTATATGGAAAAGTTCCACCCTTATGTAGGCTGATGAGTTCCACCCTTATCAGTTCCACCGTGGGCTGATGAGTTTGTAACCTCAAGTGCCCCATCTCTAACGCACACCAAGCCTTGCCCATCAAGCAATGTCTACATGTATATTAATGGTTATGTAGCACATATGCATACAAGTAATATAAATTATTATAATCATGGTTAGGGCCAGGCTCAGCCTCGCCCAACCCGACAAACCCACGAGCTTGCCCTGAGCGAAGGCCGAGGAACTTGAACTTTTAGATCCAACCATTCTAGGAATTGACAATAACCATACATGTGTGCCACAAGCATAGTACATGCGGCAGTGAGGTGTATTGGTTCATTCCTCAAACGACTTGCATCTATATGTTCAAAAAACAAAAAATCCATGCAGTGAAAAAAATTGTTCGGAAACTAGGTTAAAATAATGCACACATGATCAAAAGATGCAAAGACAGATGCAATAGGCCTTTTCGATAGGACTCAACTACTATGGCATGGACAGATGATGAGCAAGTAGAAGCGTTGTTTGTGAACTTTCACCCATCTTTCCTTCCAAAATGTCATTTATGCTGAACATCTGTCCCATGCAAAAGGTGGGTCAGACCATGAAGATCAGCTGGGGTGAAAATCAGGCTGATCTACTCATCAGGCAGGCCATAGCATGAGCCGATGGCCAGAATCAGTGTGCATATGCAAATGGTCTCTTGAAAATGAATGAGAAAGGGTGAACTGGGCATCTCTTTACAAGTTGAATCTGGACCATTGGCTATCAAATCTCTCTGACCACCCATACGATGATGACTCCATTTCGCTACACGGCATCTCGCCGCCTACGCCGCCCCATTTTCAAGATTTCACAGCAAAAAATAAATGAAAAAAAAAGAAGAAAAAAACAGAGATGAAGAGAAATAAATACTGGCGATGATCGGTGATGCTCCTCAAGATCGGGTGATGCTCCTCGACAATCAGTGCCCTAACGAGAGAGAGAGATTTGGACCGGAGAGTGAAGAAAGAGGGGAAGAGGGGGGCTTTTGAGAGTTGCGTGCGTGCGTGCCATCTCTATTCCGTCCGTATGTTTTTCCAGCTCATTTTAGTGGGCCCACCTAGAATGTATGTGCTCTATCTGTTCCGTCCATATGTTTTTCCAGCTCATTTTAGTGGTTGACCCCAAATTTTAAGCATATCCAAAACTCAAGTGGACCATGCCAAGGGAAGCAGTGGGAATAATGATTTCCACCGTTGAAACCTTCCCAGGCCCTACGGTGATGTTTATTTGTCATCCAACCTGTTCATAAGATCACATGGATATGGATGAAGGGAAAACACAAATATAAGCTTGATGCAAAAGTTCTGTGTCGATCCTGAATTTTTCAATGGTAGACATTCAGTTCACATATTTCTTGTGGTGTGGTCCACTTTAGATTTTGATATGCTTCATTTTTTGGCACCATACCTAAAATTTTCTGCTAAGATGGATGGACGGAGTGGATAAAATACGTAAATCACCGTGGACCCCACAGAGTTTACTCCAGACGTTAGAGTGTGCGGAGTTACTCAGCACGCAATCTGCTTCCAGGCCGTGAATTAGGTGTTACCCCGGGAACAGCTTAGTGGGTGTTACCCCCACCGTATGGCCCACATGGATGATATTTTGTATATCCATGCCGTCCATCTGTTTATACAGCCCATTTTAGGAGGGCGTTCCAAAAATTATGTAGATCCAAATCTCAAGTGGACCATAACACTAGAAATAGTGTGATTGAGTGCCCCACCATTAAAAATTCCAAAGAGCCCACTATAAGGTTTTTGTAATGTTTATTTGCAATCCAAGCTCTTCATAATGTCAATAAAGTCTTGATGAAGGGAAAATATAAAGATCCGCTTGATCCAAAACTTCTGTGTGCTCTGAGAATTTTTCAATGGTAGACATTCAGTTCACACTTTTCTTGTGGTGTGGTCCACTCTAGTTTTGATATGCTTCATTTTTTGGCACCATACATAAAATTTTCTGTTAAGATGGATGGACGGAGTGGATAAAATACGTAAATCAGTATGGGCCCCACAGAGTTTACTCTGAACGCACTCAATACGCAATCCGCTTCCGGTTTTGAGAGGGAGAAGGAAAGACGTTTATACTATTAACAAAGAGTGATTTTGATACTCCGGCAAAGTGGTGGATGATACAGAGGTACTCAGAAATTACTTGGAAACCAGATTCGTGGCATTGGAGTAATTCAAATTAAACTCTCCAATTTATGCCTATTGTTTAGATGCAAGCCAAAAATTATGCTAAATTGATTATCTAAATATCGATTGGTGGGCATTTATTGGACAGTTAAAAATGAAAAAAATATCCAAGGGCCTGTTTCAGGAGAGCAGACCACAGCCTCAGGGTGTGGCCCTTACAGTGGGGCGCACCTTGATGTATGTATTATGTATCCACGTTGTCCATCTTGCTGTATGTATTATGTATCCGTTTTTACGGATCATTTTATGACATTATTCGAAAAATGAAACAGGTCCAATTATCAGGTGTACCATACCATAGGAAATAGTACTGTTGATCGACCATTAATGGGCCACAAAAGTTTTGGATCAAGCTGATATTTGTTTTTTTCCCTTCATCCTGGACGGTAAATAAACAATATGGAAGTTTTTAATGGTAGGACGATCAATCACCACTGTTTCTTATGGTATGATCCACTTGATAATTGGATCTTCTTCAAATTTTTAGATAACGCCCTAAATTGTCTTGAAAAACGGATGGACGGTGTGGATGCATAATACATACATCAAGGTGGTCCCCATGGTAACTCCACGGTAAGGGCCGCACCATCTTGGGTGAGGCTAGGGTCTTATCAAAATCAGTCTTTAATTTTATCATCCATTACTGTCCACCAAACGGATAACTAATTTACTTTATGATCCATCTATGGTGGGGCATCCATTAGTCATTTGCAAGCCACATGTACGATTTCCCGGTGCATGTGCATGAACCATCATACTCTTCCAAGGTATGGATTCCTAAATTGTGCTCTTGGACGCGGGACGGTCTGATCTATGAGAATTTTGAGGTTTGGATATTCTTCCGTATGGATGACCCGGTGAGTGGTCTAGATCTCATCCAGTGGATCACATATCGTTCCTTGCATTCCTCTTCAAGTCGGTATAATATCAGCTTCATCCAAAACTTTCGTGACCCCGAAGCAGCTTTTAATGGTGGACATTTAATTAACATTGTTTCTTGTGATTGGGTCCATCTGATCGAGATTTAGATCTACTTGAGATTTGGATTCATACCATAAAATGATTTGGGAAAATGTATAGATGGCGTGAATGAAACACATACATTATGGTGGAACCATAGAAATGGTACACTTGAGATAGGCAATTTAGAATTTTTTATGGTGAGGCACTAAATTACCATTATTTCTTATGATGTGGCCCACTTTAGATTTGGATCTATCTCAATTTTGGGCTCATACCATAAAATAATTTGAAAAAATGTATGGATGGTGTGGATGAAACACATACATCATGGTCGGGCCCATAGAGCACCGATCAGTACTAACTAGTGCCTAGTCAGGGTCACTAGCCAATCCATGCACACTACTTTAATCGTGTGAGTACCAAGTTGAAATATTTTATGCATATTATATCCCGTTCATCTGTTCGTAAATATCATTTTATGATGCCATACCAAATCTCAAGACTTAAAATCTAAATCTCAACAGCTAAGTTAGAGTTTAGGGTCCAATGACTGCACATTTCTTGGATTTTCATGAGGTCAGCAAGTCCCAATGCAATTTTGAACAAAACATTTGGATCAATTTAGAATTCTGATCCAGTAATTACTTTATTCTACTCATCAATATCTTCAATTTGACTAGTCACTACTCACCTTGATCGGATTTCGAATGAGAAAGATATTAGATGGACAAAATTGATCAACATTATGATGGGTCATATCTTGCAATCCAATAGTTAGATTTGACTAAAATTTAATCTAAACGTCTGAAGTCATTTACAATTCAATCTTGACCGATCAGATTGTCCAAAATCTGTCTAGATCTAGACAAACTAATCGTGCCCATTTAAAGAGTGTTTTGGACAGATCTAATTCGTTTCATGTCAGATTGGGCTGAATTTTGTTCTATAACCTATTCAGCACGTTCCAAATATATTTGACTGTTCAGATCAACTTTACGATTACCTGATTATAGAATTTAATCAATCTCATCATTATAAGTTATTCTTGTAATTACACATCATTATACTTAGGCCCTCATTTTTTGTACAAGTGAATTACCTTATGGGTATGCATAAACCAATATGATAAACTCAATGACTGTAATTTTTTATTTTCAACCATTCAATAAATGTCCACTAGTAAATTTTGTCAACTCAATTCAAATTTCTTAATTTTTTTCAATCTCAAAAAAATATTTTTAAATATTTTTTTTCAAACATTTCAATTTTGTTAAAAAGCTCAGTTTTTTTTTCAAAATCTAAGTCTATTTTAAAATCCCAATTGTTTTTTTTTTTTTCCAAACTTTTGAACTTTTTCAAACTTATCATAAAACATTTTTTTTCAAATTTATCAATTCTATTCAAACATATCAATTTTTTCAAGATGTAATTTTTTAAAATGTTTTTTTTTAATTTCAATTGTTTTTTTTCAAAATCTATTTTTTTTTCAAACATTGCCAAATAATTTCCAAACTTTTAAACTTTTTCTTCTTAAAATCAAAATTTTTTAAAATATTTAATTTTCTTATTCAAAATGTTAATTTTTGTGTCAAAACCCCAGTGATTTTTAAATCTCAATTTTTCTCAAATATCGCCCATTTTCTTTTTTCAAAATCCTAGTTTTCTTTATTTTAACGTTAGTTATTTTTTTTCAAAATCACAATTTGTTTTTAATGTTAAATTTTCAAGAATTCGACGGTTCTAGACCGTCGACGTTTTAAAGACGCCATATTCGACGGCTTTAGACCGGCGATTTTTTTCGCGCGTAAACCAAAATTTTCGCGCGAAAACGAATTTTTCCGCGCGCTAATTTCCGACTGTGTTAATTCGACGGTCCTTAACCGTCTAATTTAATGCCCTAAATTCGACGTCTTTGGACCGTCGATTTTTTTCGTGTGTTAATTTCGACTGAGATAATTCGACTGTCAGTAACAGTCGAATTTCAGGTCCTAAATTCGACGTCTTTGGACCGTCGAATTTTTTCTAGCGTTAATTTCGACTGAGCTAATTCGACGGTCAGTATCAGTCGAATTTCAGGTCCTTAATTCGACGGATCTGGACCGTCGAATTTTTTCACGCGTTATATTCGACGGTTCAGGACCGTCGAATGACGGAGTCGAATTTAGCGCTTTTTCACGTAGTGTGGATGGCGTGGATATACATGAGCCCCATCAAAATGGTCCCTACGGTCAGGTTGCACGGTGTTTGGTGTGATCGAGGCCACCCCTAATCCACTCCTAATAATGAGGCGACCCTCTCGCACATCGGAGCGGATTAGCTGTTACCCGGGTAACAGCTCAGTGGGTGTTACCCTTATCATGTACGGGCCAACCTTGATGAATATGTTTCATATCCACGCGGTCCATCTATTTTTCCAGATCATTTAAGGACGTTATCCCAAAGATTAAGCAGATCCATATATCTGGTAGACCACATGACTGAAAAAAGCAGTGAATAACCATTAAAAGCCTTTTTTGCGACATCAAAGTTTTGGATCAAGCTGATATTTGTATTTTCCCTTCATCCAGTTCTGGTTGACCTTATCAACGGGTTGGATGGTAAATAAAAATTATGAATCTTCTTACGGTGGACCTTGAGAAGTTTTTAATGGTAAATGTTCAATCATCACTGTTTACTGAGGTGTGGTCCACCTGAGAATTGGATATGCTTAATTTTTGGAATCATGATCAAGGTGTGTCCTACAGTAAGGGTAACACCCATTAAGATGTTTCCTGGGTAACACCTAATCCGTGCCCCTCGCACATTCCTTTGGACTGGTGTCAGATAAGATTGGAGCTGCTTGCAGTGATCGTGGGGCCCACCTTGATGTCTGATAGAAATCCAAACCGTCCACAAGATGTACGAGGTCATATTACCTGAGAGAGCAAAAGATGAGACAGTTCTAGTGCTCAACTGGGCCATAATCCAAGAAACGGTGGACCATTAGAAGCTACCATGCACCGAAATTTTTCATGTTATAGGACCCACATGTGCATTGAATCAACCTCGACTTTGGTCCCATGCCCTAGAATGAGATGTGAAGAATGGTAGACGGGTTAGATTTGTCACAAACCTCACGAAAGTGGGCCACACCAAGATTAAGGGCTGTATCGGATTACATTGGAGATGGTTGTGGTGATGGTTCAACCCAAAGGTGATGTCCGAGAGAAATTTATTCCGTCCACAAGGTTTTCTAGGTCATTTTACCTAGGGTACCGAAAGATGGGGCATATCAAGCGCTCAGGTGGGCAACAATTCAAGAAACAGTGGACCATTAAAGCCCACCATCTGACTTTTTATTTCTATGGGACCACCTGTAAATTGAATTAGCATCGAATTTAAGCCAACTCCCTAACTGTGATGGGTAAAATGGTGAATGGGTCGGATTTGTCACAAGCCTCACCAAAGTGGGACCCACCAAGATTCAGGGCTGCATCACAAGCCACATCTCTAATTACTAGTGTTAGATTAGATTTAAATTAATATATGCCTCATCTACAATTTACGAGTGCCTGCATATTGGATGGACATACAAAACCTGATCACTATCGTATTTCCTCTCTAAAGTGTGTAATAAAGCTCATGTACATGTCACACACGTGCCTTCATGGCCTCATAGGTCTATGGTCCAATGCATCAGCCAGAAAGGTACCATTGTATTCATGCCTTAGCTCAAAAATCAGGTTGATCTACCCGCCAGGTGGGCTACCATTTACAAAACAAATGTGTGGCCTGAAATGCTAGTATAAGATCTTTTCCAACCCATTCACATGCTCCAATGCTAATGTGGTGTAGTGTAGCATAGACGGGGTGAGATTGATCATCGTCTCTCTCACGGGAAACTTACTCTGAATTCATAGAAGACTCCTCAACTAGTCTTCCTCGAATCCACGTGGGGATACTTCGAATCCACAAAGAATAAAAATTAAAAGTCTGAAATTTTCATTAATCAAAGTAAAGACGTCCTTAACAACGAATTAAACCACTATTTACAGATAAAACCAATATTAGATAAACCCTAAAAATGTAATCAAAATAGTCCTAAACAAACTAGGAAATAATCACGTAAAATTGGAAAAAAAAAATCTAGAAAATCAGGGATTTTCGTGCAAAGCTGTAGAGCATCGTTGATCGGTCTCTAGGGGGTCGTCGACCAGTCGTTGATGAGTGGCGACTAGTCATCGACCATTGGTGATCGGTCGCTCGAGGTTTGTAACAGTCCAACGAGTTAGCTGGCAATTTTCCAGTCGAAATTTGACCGGTCGACCAGGGGGTGCGATCGGTCGATAGAGTCTATCTTTTGAAGAATTTTCTGGCATTTTTCTTGATCTTTTTCACGGTCCATCTCCCTCACGAATGTGCTCAATCCTTGTCCTCAATTAGGGAGTCAACACTCCCTACATCAGTCTCCCCCACTTGAAGAAAACTCGTCCTCGAGTTTCGCTTTGGCATTAGATCATGAACTGTCTTCAACTTTAGTGGGGGAGTCGTGACATCAACTTCCTTTTGTGACGCCTAGGGAGTAGAGCTGTACACGAACTGAGCTAGCTCGAAAAGCTCGGCTCTGCTCGAAAAAGCTGGGTTCGGCTCGATTCGGAGGGTGGTTCAAGCCAAGCCAAGCCGAATATGTGGGCTCGTTGGAAATTCAAGCCAAGCTCAAGCCTGACCTGGGCTCGGCTCGGCTCGGCTCGTAGAGGCTCAGTATATTTTTAAATTAAAAATAATATATATATATATATATATATATATATATATATATATATATATATTATGTAATATATAATAAATATATAATTTTTAACTTAAATGCCCGCTCGCCCGGGCCCCATTACTTTTCTTTTCTTCTAGCGCCCACTCGCCCGCCCCTAACCCTAAAAAGCTAAAAAACAAAACCCACTCGCCCGCCCCTCCCCGCAATCCCAGCCTGACCAGCGGCAGCGACCCCCTCCGGCCGTCCGCATAATCTCCTCCCTCTCCGACTCTCCCTTATTTGAGTCATCTTATCTCTCTCCATTCTCCAACCAGGTAAAGTAACTAAGCTTGAAGCTCGGACAGGCTCGAATTTAGCTTGGAAGCTCGTCCAAACCAAGCCAAGCCCACCCCCTGGGCTCGAGGACCAAGCCGAGCCAAACTCAAGCCCAGGTCGCCTGCTGACCAAACCGAGCTAAACTGGGCAAAGCTCGGTTCTGCTCAGCTCGTGTACAGCTCTAGTAGGGAGTGTGCCCTTCTTTCTTCCGCTGGGGCTTCTCTTTCATGTTGTGTATGGTAAGGAGAGATTGCCTCTTAACTCTAGATGTTTTGTGGTCCACCTTCGGTGTCATGGGGGTGAGAACAATATTTTTCCCATCTTTAACGAATGTGATGATGTTGTACGTCCCCGGTGCATGACATACAGATCAAACTGTCACAGTCGCCCAAGTATCATGTGAGAGGCGTCCATGTCTATGATCTCACACAACACTTGATCCTTGTACGCCTTGCCAATTGAGAAAGAAATAAGGCATCACTCATTTACCGTTGCCACACTATTTTTCTGGATCCATCTAATTGCGTATGGAGATGGGTGTGGCATGGTTTCTAAGTTCAGCTTCTCAACTATCATCTCTGATACAATGTTTTCACAACTTCCACCATCAATGATCACACTACAAACATTCCCGTTGACTGTGCATCTGGTGAAAAGGTTGTGGCATTGTGAATCGGCTCCCAACTCTGGTGTGTACATCTATCTACCTTCACACAACCAGGGACACTCCCTGATCTCTAAGAATCCATTTGGTCTGTTCTTTCTCTTACTCGGCATGCTCAGTTTCGTTAATTTTTTTGGGTCAGTTTGAGCATCCTCTATGGTGATAGTTACGTTAGCCACAAGCTGCTGAGGACATGTGTTTGATAAATGGACCGGCTGTCCAAACCTAAAATAATAATTAGGCCTAAGTCGACCATAGGGGTTTGGGATTTTACTCGAGCCTAGCACAACTGTTGTACGTTGGGGTCTTGGGGGACCACTACTCAATGCACGGGCTGTGACCACAGCGGGTTGAGGACGATCTTCGACGGGTTGTTTTCCCTTGGACAGGGATGAATCTTAAATGGGACTCATTGTAAAGTAAGATTGTGTAGGGGCCCTTATAAGTTGCGTCTCCGCCCTAATGGTCAATTGGACGGCCTCATCCAAGGTCTAGACCAGAATCATATGCACCCGGTCTTGAATCGTGAGCCACAATTCGCCGATGAACAACGCCACTTACTATGATTTAGATTCTGACAAGTTATTTCATGTTCTCAAACGTTGGAAACTCTCCTAAATATTCAGCTACGAACTGATTTCCTTCCCAAAAATTTTGGTATTGTTGAAATAGAATCTTCTCGTAGTCGTTAGGGAGGAAGTGAGCCCATAGGAGACGCTTTATCCAAGGCTAAGATCAGATGGGTGCCTTGTTCTGTCGAACACGGGTCATCTGAAGTTGTTCCCACGATACTAACGCACCAAATTTCAACTTATAAGTGATCGACTTCACTTGCTTTTCTTCTGACACATCCATGTATTCAAAATACTTCTCTACCTCGGCTAACCAATCAAGGAACTCCTCTATACATAATAGGCCATTAAAGCTGTGAAGTTTGGCCTTATCTCGATAGTTTCTTTCAGCACGATCTATAAATTCGTCTCCATAAACAGGACATCAGACCATGATGCTGCCGACTTCCTCATCGTTGGAGCTCGAACAGTCTAGAGTAGCCATGTGATTTGCCACCGAGAGTGTCATATGAACAATCAAATTGTTCTGTACAATAACTACAAGAGGCTGAACTTCACATGGAAATTGCTAATAATGACTGTTGAAGTGTGTTTGTTTAAGAGGAAAATACGCACATAATTACACCTTGAAAATAATGTCCAGGTGCATGAAATCCAACATGGATAAGGTACAATTAAAATTCATGGATCCCAAAGTAATATGTGTGTAATCTATGCTGTCTATCCGTTTTACTACCTAATTTTAGGGCATGAGCTAAAAAATGAGGCATAGTGGAAGCTCAAGTGGACGTGGACCATGCCACTGCTTGAAATAAGGTGGTTAAAGATGTCGACCATTCAAAATTATAACCTTTTTAGAGCCTAATGGGATGTGTATCTATCATCCAACCTATTATAATTAAGATCACACTAACATGCATAAAGGGTATGGACAAATATTAGTTTGATCCGAAACTTCAATGGCCCCCAAGAAGTTTTCAGTCAATTCCAACCATTTCCTATGGTGTGGTTCACTCGAGCTTCACCAAAATTTCCTCAATTTTTGGCTCATGCCCTAAAAAGGGCTGGTTGAACGGATACACAGAGCAGAAATAGTACAAATGTAATTAACAAAGTGAGAAGCTTTGCAAACAAGTTCTCTATGGACGTCAACCTTGCCGCTGTAAATACATAAGTAAATAATTATTACTTATTTACCCTTAATTGAAAAACAAACACCCCCTTAACACTTTTTGTTCTTTTCTTTTCTTTCCACTTTTATCTATTTTCTTTAACTTTTTTCAGGGATATTTTAGGAGCTACCCAAGCTGCCTCCAAGCCTGGTTAGTAGTCATTTCCCTGATGTGGTAGCTGGAGAGTTGCTTTTCAATTGCACGTCTCTTCCTGTGAATTTTTCAATTGATGCTACTTGCATTTCCATTGCCCCTCTCTGTCTCTGAATTTTCCCATTGATGGTACCTGCCTTTCCATTTCACTTCTCTATCTCTGAATTTTTCAATTGATGCTACCTGCTTTTCCATTGCCCCTCTTTTTCTGAATTTTCCAATTGATGGTACCTGCTCTTCTATTTCACTTCTTTTTCTTTGAATTTTTCAATTGATGCTACTTGCTTTTTCATTGCCCCTCTCTTTCTCTGAAATTTTCAATTGATGGTACCTGCTTTTCCATTTCACTTCTCTTTCTCTGGATTTTTCAATTGATGCTACCTCTCTCTAAAATTTTCAACTGATGCTACATCTTTTCCATCGGACATCTCTTTCCTTTAATTTTTCAATTGATGGTACCTTCAGTACTATTATTATTATTATTATTATTAGTTGAAATTTTTACCATAAAATTCCACGGGAATTGGATTTTACCAAATAGTGACTCCACCAACTCCTCTTTCCCCAGCCGTCCCTCTTAAGGAGAGAAATAATTTCCTTTGATTGCTTTTTCTTTACAACAACATTGAAAATCAAAAGTTGTGGGTCCACATGGTAGGCATCTCACATCCAACTTGTCCAACTAATGCACTACAACATTATTATTAGATCAACCAAAAATATAGTAAATCTAACTGTAAGGTGGGGCAATTCATAAAAAATAATATATACCATTCAAATATCCCAATTCTAGAGTAGCCCCATCTTACAATTTTGATTGACCTGATGTTTTATTTGTGTTATCGCCATGGTATGGTGCATGCATCTGACGGGATGGATTTTATTCACATACCAAGTATGTCCCATAAGTCTTTAAGTTTCACCAGATTTTAAAGAAAAAAAAATTAAATGAGATAATTTTGTAATTTCATCCCTTAAAAAGCACATACATCTAGTCTCTCTAACTGTGGAGGATATATTTAGTAAAATATATATTCCTTGGGAATTTTGCCATAAAAATCTCTTATTTATTTATTTAATCAATCGAGTTGGTCTTTCGTGGGAGAGGACCACTAGAGAGTGACCACGTGCATATCCTTATCGACCTTGTCTCATTATCAGCTTTTCCAAATGATCATTGCTATGGTGGGCCCTTCTGTCAATTAATGAAAATGATGTGGAACCACTGGCACATATTCAGTCAAGTCTTTTAGTGAGGCCCACCTCCATGTATTTTTATTTTATTTTTGAAAAAGGATCAATTTATTCACAAGCTGAACAGAAGGATGCACATTTGGGCATCCCAAAGGCACAAAAACCCCCCACAGGATGCCTATCGTAATCATCTATAAGACTCAATCGGCCGCAAGGTTTTTTTAATATTGTCTAGGCCCAACCTATCTACAAACAGAAGACTTCAGACAAATCTCAGCAACGCAAACTTTCTGTCAAAAACCTTCAAGAGCTGGGAGTCACGCCCAAGCCTAGCCAATGCATCAGCCACCAAATTAAATTCCCTAGGGGCCTAGGTAATCACCACGTAGAGGTTTTTCTTGTGACCATAAACCTGAGCCCTCCATTACCATTACTTCCAGCCAGGCAGGTTCTCTTAGTTGAGCATCTCGACAAGAAACTTAAAGTCGCTTTCAAGAACCACCTTGTCAGGGCTACAATCCACACATAAAGAGAGCCTGCATCCACTATAGCTTTAGCTTCAGAGCGGACATTAGAAACAATCCCGTACCCCCATTAGAAAAGATCTGGTACCCCTTACCGAAAGAAAAGATGACTCCACCATTCTAACCTCTACCCCCTCAACACCCCCCCCCCCCCCCCCCCCCCCCCCCCCCCCCCCCCCCCCCCCACACACACACACACACACACACAAACAAGAGACTTGGGTTGCCCCGAGAAGAGCCATCCACATCCACATTTACCTTCACCCACCTCGAAGATGGCATTTCCATTTCAGGTGGGAAAGAGATACACTAGGCCCTTAGCCATGACCACAACCCCAGGTCCCGATAGAGTTGGGCATCGAGTCGAGTCAGACTGAGTTTAGGCTGACCCGAACCGATCCGGTTGTGGAAAAGGCCTAACTCGAGCTCGACTCGACTTGGTACTGAGTCGGGCATGCCTGAACTGATCCGACCTGTTCATGGTCTGGACTAAACTGACCCGAGTCACAAGGATGAGTCGGATCGAGTAAGAACCAAGTCGGGTCGAGTTCATCCATTCATTCAAAAAAATCTAACAAAAATGCAAAAAAAAAAAAAAAAAAAAAAATCATACATATGTGTCAATATTATTCTGATGAATCGTAAATAATCCAGAGGTCTGAATCAACATCCACACATTTTGAATACCTATAAATCATCATGATTAGGGGACACTTTGCTTCATTCAGCTATATCATCAAACAATTTGCGTGCTGCTTCTATGTTCCCACAGTCATGTAGTGTGTGAAATTTAGGGATATGTTTAGAAATAAATAAAAAAAATTCAAGGAAAAGACTCACCTATGTATAAATTTCATTATCTATGTTATTTTTAGCAATCTCTTTGATGTTTTGGATAGTCTTTCATAAGTTATTTGGGATTGGAACCCTAAAACCACCTCTCATCTTCGTGGAGGTTCGAATTGATCGAGGGGAAGAGAAGGAGAGAGAGAGAGAGAGAGAGAGAGAGAGAGAGAGAGAGAGAGAGAGAGATGGAATTCGAAAGAAGGCTTTTTCTTTTTAGAGAGGAGAGTTCGGGTCGAGGTCGGGGTCAAGGTCGGGTCGGGTGCGGCTGTAAAGCGTAGGAACTTAGGCTTTTTTTCCTTATATATTACCCAAAATCGAGTCGGATAGAGTCGGATTCTGAGTCGAGTCAAGTCGGATTATTGGTGGACCAGGACTTGACTCGGTTTTAGATGAGATTGAGCATCTATACTCGGTTCGGAACAAGTCGGGTCTAAGCCTAGTCGGACGAGTTGAGTTGTCAAGTTGTCGAGTTATCGGATCCTATGCCTAGCTCTAAGTCCCGACACGCTATCCTTCTAGAGAGCATGTTATCCTTGAGAGAAAGAAGTTTACGACTGATAATGACGCAGGGGGATGTGGTGAGGTCTATCATCATCTTCCTCATAGGATAACTACCTTGAATCCACAAGGCTTCTAGGACTCCTTAGCCGGACTTCCTCGAATCCACGAGGGAAAATCTCGAATCGACGAGAAAAAATTGGTAAAAACCAAAATTTTATTGAATAATAATATGAAACTTAACATTAAAAATGAATTTAACATACTTATATACTCCTAAACAAACCCTAATTTGTACCTACTAAAAATAATAAGTTTTCTGAAATAGAAAGTTACTAAAAATAGTAAAATCCTAATTAATGACTACTACTAAAACTCATTTTTAAACAAAAATAGAAACTCCTAATTAAACAAAAACTCTAAAAAAAAAAAAAGAGGAAACACACTAAAATTCAAAATTACTAAAAATAACAGTTTTTTTTTCTAAAATTTCATTTTTCTACTGTAACTGCACGTTTTCTGGAGAAACGGACAAACATGACCTACTAAACACTATAGTGGGTCAGTTTACACCAAAAGGAAATTTCAGTTGGAATCCATATGCTATGCGCCTCGTAACTCCTCCCGAATCAAAAGTTATGGCTGATTTACGACCCGTCTTCTTTTGGTCCATCCATGTGAAAATTGTCGATTTTGTCAACTTTTCCTTAATTTTGGCCGGTCCATTTGTGATAGGAATGTGCTTGATCCACGGGCTTCATCACGGGGTTCTTGTCCTACATTAGACCTCTCCATTTCAAAATAACTCATCCTCGAGTTATGCATTGAACTTGGGTCTTGAATCACGTTGAAGCTCTTTAACGGACATGATTTACAATACATAGACAAATTCTTCAATGGGCTTGGTCCGCGATTCATATCCTTGATCACTTCTTGGTACACGACAATAAAAGTTTCTAATTCCTTCTCAGATTGTGACCAGTTGATAGATGAATTTGTCGTGTTGGTGAGGACAGGCTCAATTTGAGAAAGAATAATCTCCCACATAAGGAACAAATCATTAGAAAGTTCGGCGACTACGATTGTCTCGAGTTCCTTCTTTGTTGGTGTGGAAGCATCTGTGATGTTAATAGATTCCTACAAAATGGGCTCCATAATTTCTAGAATAGCTACATGATCATCCTCCTTGTTCATCACATTTGGGGTAACAATCTCTTCCACCTCATAATTTTAAACAATTTCTAAGACGATTGTGGGTTGTTTGTCATGTTCCTCTTCTAAGCCAAGAATCTCGCTCAGCCCATCAGAGTCATCGATGAGATTTTGACCAGAAACAAAAGATTACCCCTCCACTTGAAAAGATTCGAGAAAGTTCTTCTGTGTCTACATGAATGACATATGTGCGGTTGACGGAACTGGTGATTTGTTGCAACTTCGTCTCAACTAGTCATGATTCTTGCCACAAGTTGTGGGATTGTTGATATATTACTTGATGATGCAGCGAGGAAACCTCTCGATCAAAGCAAGGCAAGAGCCAGGAAGAGGGCCTAGGAGTGGGCCTGGAAGCAAGGCAAGAGCTAGGGAAAACGGTGGCAAAAGACCCCTACCGACCGGTCGGACCCCCTGACGACCGGTCAGATTAAGTCCAGGGCCCCCCAGAACTCTCTTGATTGTTTCGAGCCCAAAACGATCAGTCGGAGCCCTAGACCGACCGGTCAGAGCCCCTGACTGACCGGCTGGATGGTGCACAGTGTGTGTTCAAGAACTTTCCATTTTAGGTGATATTTTTGCGATTTTCGTTTTATTTGCTTTCCTATTGCAATTAGGACATTTAGGCTACGTAGATTAGGGTTTGGTTTACTATTTAAGGTTTCTTTGATTTCATTTAAAACATACATTGATTATTTTAAACAAGGTTTTTGAGTTTATCTCTTATTTACTTGTGGATTCGAGTTGTTCTTCGTGGATTCGAAGAGGAGGTTTAGTGGATTCGAGATATCCCGCTGTGGATTCGACGAAGATAGGTTGAGGAGTCCCTGTAGATCTGAGATTTAGATCAGTTATTCGTGGGAGAAGCATTGTCCGATCTCATCCGCCTTCAACCGCACCAAGTTGGTATCAGAGAGAGGTTTTTCCTCGGAGAGATGGCTTCTAGTGCAAACAACGATGACAACCCTATAGGTGGTGATTTGGGAGATCAGCCACTGATAACGATAGAATTTCGAGAGTTTCGATGGGAACATCTGTAAGCTATGCAAGGGTTGCAAGCTTCGTTCGACTGTCTAGCCGCAACGCTTGCCCCCACCTCGAGCCCTACGCGAAGTTCTACCCCCTTGTGGTTGTTGTACCGTACAATCATATTGCTCGGAGAGTAATTCCAGCAGCACATCATAGGGCTACCCCAGATGGTTCAAGCTCCAGTGACGACGGGATCGGGGGCCTCATGAATCGACGCCCCATTTATGGAGATGAATGCACCGATCATTTTGACAGAAACTATCGAGGTAAGGCTGAACTCCTTAGCTTTAATGGCCTGTTATGCATTGAAGAGTTCCTTGATTGGTTATCCAAAGTAGAATGGTATTTTGATTACATGGAGGTACCAGAAGAGCAACAAGTGAAATTAGTCGCCTATAAACTGAAATCTGGTGCATTAGCATGGTGGGAACAACTCCAGATTGAGTGAACAAGGCACCCATCCAATCATGGCCTCGAATGAAATGCCTATTGCAGGCCTGATTCCTCCCTGACGACTATGAACAGATTTTATTCCTGCAATACCAGAATTGTCGGCAAGGAAATAGGTCCGTAGTGGAATATCTGGGTGAGTTCCTACGCTTGGGAACGCGCAATGACTTGACCGAATCTGAATCCCAGCGTGTAGCGCGCTTTGTCCACAGATTGCGACTTCTGATTTAAGACCGAGTTCAACTAGTTCCGGTTTGGACCATGGATGAAGTCATCCAATTAGCCACAAGGGCAGAGACACAACTTTCTAGGGCCCCATCTCAATCCCACCTTCCAACGGGTCCTGCTCAGGACTCAATTTTGTTAAAGGGAAAAGAGCCCTCAAGAGATTCACCTCAAACGACCGTTGTTGCAGCTCGTGCAATGGGGAATGTTACTATAAGACCCAAGCATGCACCCATTGCACTGGACTCAAGTAAGATTCCAAACCCCTATGGACGACCGAGGCCCGATCATTGTTTTAGGTGTGGATAGCCGGGACACTTGTCGAACACATGTCCCCAAAGGCCTACAGCTAACATAGTTGTCCCTACAGAAGATGTACAAGCTGAACCGAAAAATATTATTGAAATTGAGCAAGATGTTGAGGGTGATGACGGGACCGAATGGCTTGAAGGAGACCAAGGATTGTCTTTGGTTGTACAAGGCAGTGCACTTGTGGCCGAAACACGAGTTCATCTACCAAAAACACCATAGTGTGTGCACGAGAACTTTCTGTTTTAGGTAATATTTTTGCGATTTTCATTTTATTTACTTTTCTATTGCAATTAGGAAACCTAGGCTACATAGATTAGGGTTTGGTTTGCTATTTAAGGTTGCTTTGATTTCGTTTTAAACATACATTGATTATTTTAAACAAGGTTTTTGAGTTTATATCTTATTTACTCGTGGATTCAAGTTGTTCTTCGTGGATTCGAAGAGAATGTCTCGTGGATTCAAGATATCCCGTCATGAATTCAACAAGGATAGGTTGAGGAGTCCCTATAAGTTCGAGATTCGGATCAGTTATCCATGGGAGGAGCATTGTCTGATCCCATCAGCCTTCCGCCGCACGACTTGATCTTCATGATTAATGGTGCATATATAGGAAACATTCCAATAGTCGTTCCCTTGTCCGCTTCCATGAACGAAGTGGTGCTTTCATTTGTTGCATCCGTTGATTTCGGAGTTGCTCCCACCAAGCTAAAGCACCCCCTTTTAACTTTAATGTCAAGTATTGAACCTTCTTCTCCTTAGGCATCTGCACGTAGTCGAAGAAGCGTTCGACTTCAAAGAGCCATTCGTCGATGTGACTCCGACCATCGTACCTAGGAAGATCAATCATTTCCCTGTAGGATCGATCTGTTTGATCCACTCAATGTACTTGATTATCATCATAAGCGTATGCATCTCTATGATTCTGTTCAGTGACCATAAGAGGCTGAATGTAGCCTTGAGCACGTGGCGGAATTAATGTATCAAAAAAACGGTCGAGGGAAGCCTGTATACCTTGTAGCATCTTCCGTCTCCCCCGGTGGAGAGTTTTCATTCCGTCCAAATGATATTGAATTCCTTGATCACTGTCAGTAGGGATTTTGTCCACACCTTTGTAAAGAGACATCGGCCAAAGGGAACTCCTCACTCTGATACCACTGACGCGGTTATGGCTGATTTACGGCTCGCCTTCTTTTGGTCTATCCATGCGAAAATTGTCGATTTTGTCAAATTTTCCTTGATCTTTGTCCGATCCGTGTGCGATAGGAATGTGCTTGATCCACTCCCTTCATCAAGGGGTTCTTGCCTATATCAGATAAGTAGTAGCCATCTTCTAATCCTCATAATGACCCTCTACACACCTAGCTTCATACCGTTAAAACTAGCCTCATTTTTAGCCCTCCAAATGTCCTAGAAAATTCAATTGGTGAGGATGCCTCGAAGCAACAAGAAACTATATGAGATGATGTGGCATGCCACCATTGTGTAGCATGAGCGAGGGCTAATTGGCCTGGAATAAATGAGATATCAAAATATTGACTGAAGTAGCACCATACCTTAAATGTGAGTTCACCGTCTACCACACTACAATAGTTGGCAGTTATAGGGGTGGATAAATCCGCTGCTATAAGGTACATGTCTGTCGCTATAAACTATAACGGTGGTGCAACGGTGGATAAGATATCTGTCGGTAAGTGTGCCGTCGATGTTTCTATAACGACGATAACACGTCCGCCGCTGAAGTTAGTGGCGGATAATACTGCCGTCACTTTTACCAAATATAGCGGCGGATCTAACGAAAACATTTATAGCAACGGATTTATCTATCTGCCGTTATAGGTCAATACTTATAGCGGCGGATATATCTATCCGCCGTAGTATGGTATGTGAGAAAAAATAGCGATACCTACAGACCATCACTAATTTTTCGTAATTATAAGATTAGTGATGACTATGGACTGTCGCTAATTTCCAGTAATTATAATATTAGCAACAGCCGGAAGCCATCACAAAAGACTAAAATAGTTTAGCGAGTTGGGGGCCTTTTTGGCCTAAATTCAGTCGACCGATTAGGAGCGTCAGCCAGCCGATAAACACTGTTTGTGGTCTTTTCTTCTGAGTCTTCTTTCGATCCATCTCATCAATGAATATGCTCGATCCTCGCCCTCGATCAGGAGGTTCTCTCCCTACATTAGTCTCCCCCACTTAAGGAAAATTCGTCCTCGAGTTTCGTTTCAGGCTAGGGAAGTGATCCGCTTTCGACTTCTTCCATGGTCTTGGCTTGTGATTCATGGTTAGATTCTCCATCGGACTTGGTTGGCGATATGTGTCGTCGGGCATTCCTTGACATACTGTAACAATCCTTACCGCCTTTGTCTCGATGTGAACAAAGAAAATCGTAAACGAAACTGTCATCCCATTCGTGTTGTTGAAGACGGCTTGATCTGATAGAGGCTAATCACCTGCATAGAACATAGATCATCAAAGAACTCAATGTCCACGATCACCTCGAACTCTGGCAATGCTAATGCTGGCGCGACATCTTCTAAGATGATCTTTGATTCCTACAAATCCAGATCCACAATTTCTGGAGCTTTTACAGGATCTGCTTCCTTGTTCACAACTTCTAGAATAATTAACGATCTCCTCCACTTCCGGAAGAACTTGATCATCATCAGAAAATAAGGGGGGGGGAATGAATATCGTTTTTTTCCTTCTATGATCTCGATTTCTTGTGGCTCAACGGATTCATCAGCTTGACCTGGAGTGGGCACAAAAGATTCTCTTCCACTTTAAAAGTTTCGAGAGGTTCTCCTGTGTCTCCATAAATGACATATGTGTACTGCTGATAGTCTTATGTTTTCGCATACACGACATGTGCATCGCTGACGGGGCCGAGGATCTATTGCAACTCCATTTTATCAAGATATTCTTTGTTGTATAGAAAACGGGCCAGTAGGTGACGCTTCATCTACGGCCACGAAAGAATTGGTGGTTTCCCTTCTTACTCCCGACAATACTGAATATATTCCCATCAATCATAAGCGTCATCCATCAACTAGAATGATGCGATTAGAACCCTCATTTCTTTTGGAATCCGCATATAGTTGAAGAAATATTCAATTTCATAGAGCCATTCGTTGATGTGATCCCTGCCATTGAAGATAGGAAGATCCATCGCCCTCCTACAGGGTCGATATCTTTGATTGATTAGTCCAGCAACCATGAGAGGCTAAACGTTACCTTGAACGCATGGTAGAATCGACGAATCCGCAGAATGGTAGAGGTGTGCCTGTAGTCCTTGCATCGTCTCCCGTCTCTATCATTGGAGAGCTTCCATTCTCTCCGAAGGATAATGATTCCCTAGATCACCATCCACAGGAATTTTGTCCTTGCCTTTGCAAAGATGAATTGACCCGAGGAGATTCTTCACTCTGATACCAACTTGGTGTAGCGTAGATGGGGTGAGATCGACCACCGTCTCTCTCACAAGATACCTACTACAAATCCACGAAGCTATTAGGACTCCTCAACCATTCTACTTTGAATCCATGAAGGAATACTCGAATCCATGAGCAAAACAAAGTAAAACCTCAATAAATTTTGTATTAATCAAAGATGAATGATAATAAACGAAATTAAACAACTATTTATACAGTAACCCAACTCTAAAACCCTAATTTCGCAAAGACAAGAGTCCTAGGTAGAAACGGAAACAAACTTGTTAAAAAATAGAAAGAAATCGAAAAATCTGCACAAATCTGTGGAACGCCATCGGTCGGCCGATAGGGGGCCGTCAGTCAGCCAAAGTTGGAAGTCGGTTGGCCGACAGGATCTAGTTAGTCGGTTGACAAAGGACTTAAACAGTCCAGTAAATTGGGAGCCTTTTCGGTCTAAATTCGGTCGACCGATTAGGGGCGCCGGCCGACCGATAAATGCTGTTGGTGGTCTTTTCTTCTGAGTCTTCTTCCGATCCATCTCCTCCATAAATATGCTCGATCCTCACCCTCGATCAAGAGGTTCTCTCCCTACATCACTTATGAAAATGTTAGATAACAAATAAACCTCACAATGGGCCCTTGGAAGGTTTCAACAGTAGTCGTTCAAACCCCGTTACTTTACGTGGTGTGGTCCTTTGGATGTGCCTCATTTCTAGGATTATGCTTTAGATTGATCCATAAAAGTTGATGGATCACTACGCCAAAATCGCATTTTTGCGACGGACCAAGTCCGTCGCAAATCTATATTAGCGACGGACTTGGTCCGTCGCATGGGCCGTCGCAGTTTACTATGTGGCAAATTTTAAACGACGAATTATGTCCGTCGCTTTTAAACGACGGATTACGTTCGTCGCTAAATTTTGTAAAGCGACGGATTTAGCGACGGACATTGGTCCGTCGTACAAAATTGTTGCGACGGACATCGGTCCGTCGTACAAAATTGTTGCCACGTAAATTGGTCCGTCGTTAAACTTTTGGGCGACATTTATTTAGGAATTTTAGCGACGGGTTTGGTCCGTCGCTAAATTTTCTGAACGCACACCTATTACGATTGAATTTATTTTTGAATCTATTGCACCTGATAGTCATCCAAATTATTTAAAACAAAAAAAAAATTAAAACCTAACAAATCATAATTATATCATATTTGAAACTTAAAGTCCTTACATTTCTAGTGAAAATAATATTAGTATTTGTTACAAATCTACACATTGAAGTGAACCATTCTCCACAGAATGAGCAACTAGGCTTTATTTTGTTCCCAATATTGAAACCAATCTCTTAACCACACGTGAAGCTAGCCTTCATTTCTAATCTTTCCTTTATAGCTACTTCCACCTCATACGTTAGCAAATCCATCAACTGGCCCACCTGCAAAATCCAAAATATAAAACATAGAGAGTATCAGTATTATAATGTAAGAACAAAAAAGGAAAAACATCAACAAAAGACAATGAAGCACCACCTACTCGTAAGAAATGCTAGGTGACAAGCTTGATAACTATTATATATGCATGATGAAGCTTCATACTGGGATGAAATCGGAAACCTGGAGGCAATTCCATTTGATCCTCTTTGGATAGAGCATTCACAAACAAAGCCAGCAAGCAGAGAAATTTTTAGTCAACAGAGTCGAAGTAAGAGCGTGGACTGATCTGAAAATAAAAATAGAAATCCAAAACTGATAAGCATATAAATGTAGTTAGCATCACTGAAACCAATCTACAAGCAAGAGAAACGATAGTTACTTGGATTGGAGGTAACTTGGGTCGAAGTCCTCCATACTTTGTCTTCAGCTCTTCCTCCTATAGAATACAAAACTCCTAAAATGATCTGGATCCAAGACTCAAATGAGCCGCACTAAAGGAAAAGGCGGTAGAGAAATTCCTACCATTGAAATCTCCTCGGAGTCCATAGTGATGTTTAGTGCCATTATAATGTCATTCTTGTGGTGTGGTTCATTGGAGATTTACTTGTGGCTAAACCTTGTGATTTGTCATTTGTGATATGTAATTTATGGAATGGGAAACTTTAAACCTTGTGATTTGTCATTTGTGATATGTAATTTATGAAATGGGAAACTTTAAACCTTGTGATTTGTCATATGGACGGAGTGGATTTTACATAAACAACATGGTGGGCCCTATAGAGCTTGGGTGTTTTCGGCTCTGCGTTTAATGTGTATTATAGACTATTCCGGTCAATGAGAAATCCCTGCATTCTAGGGGGCTGGTACCAACTAGCAAGCAGTGTATACCCGCCGATATAAACAACATGTTTACCCTTATGTCAGAATAGAAGTACAAGCATACCATGATATGTCATCCCAATCATGGTACAATCAGAGAGATGGATCATGGTACAATCAGAGAGATGGATTAGCTATGATACTTACATAGCTTGGAAGGTCTTCTGCAAGATCTAACTGATGGAAACCATAGTTCTTCAGTCCACTGACAGTCTCTAGAAGTAGAACGCCAAAGCTGAAAACATCCGATTTTATTGAAAATTTTCCATGCATTGCATACTCCGGGGACATGTATCCGCTGTATAAGATCATGAAAAAAGATAACGGTCAGCTTGATTCTCTTTATCAAGATTTGTTTTAGTTGATATAAGAAGGATTGCAAGTAGCAATCTGGCCATCGGATCTGTTTTCTACACGACCTCATCTACATAGCAATTTCGACCATCTGATGCTGGGCCTCAAAGGTTGCACTGATCAGCCCGTCCGAACATTGAATATGGTTGATATGAAATAGCAATGGGTCTATGTTCGATGGGCGAAATTCCTTGGAATCAATAAAGAGTTAAAAAAGGCCATTTCCCATTGGTGGTGGGACAGCTGATGGACAATATGTGGATCAAATGGTTGAAACAATCATATAATAACCACCTGAAAGTAAATGATAATGAGTTAATTTGGTGCTAACCCAATGACATTAGATGGCACGTTTGGTTATACCAATTGAATTGAATTGGAATATATAATTAGTCCAATGGAGTGCAAACAATCAAATTCCTATTTACTTGGCATTATTGAAGATCTAGGCTCCAAATTGCAACCAAGGCATTATAAAATGCTCATCCGAAAAGTAAATTTGTAGTGTATTTTCAGGTGTCCAGACCCATATAATGGGTCCCACTTTTAGATGGAACATGAAACCAAAAAACACAGGTTGAATTGATCCTAACCTTCCATACAGCTACCATCTTCTCAATGTGTTTTCTAGCAATTCTCCATGCACAATGGGTCCTAAAAGTGGTGGCAATCTACCATAGGACTCTAGCCCAACACCACCACCACTACCACCACCAACAATACTAATAATAATAGTAGCAGCAGCAGTAGCAACAAATGGAAAAAAAAAAAAAAGGAAAAGGAAAAAAAGAGGACAGTACCTGATTGAACATAAAACAAAATGACATGCAAAAGGATGACTCAGGTTCAAGAACCCCAAGTGCCCCTATTTGTGCCTTTACTGAAGAAGGACGACTTAGATTCTATATGGTACATTTATCAGGCAGACCACACAGTGTAGAATAATGGCTAGAGCTGTCAACGGCCCGGGACTAGTGCAGGTCTCGGCCGGGATTTTGAACTGTTTCGGGCTCGGACGTCAGGCCAGTCCTATCAAAACTTTGATATTTCAGGCCCGAGCCCAGCCCATTGACACCCCCAATAATTGCAGCTAATCTGGTGAGTTTCAAAGATCATGTAAGGTGCTTCTGCAAATGTCAGCACGATCCATTTCTTTTCGATGGCAAAAGATGCAATGGAATCCAAGGATCCCATCAAACCTATTCATAAGGTCTCATGTACCTGTTCGAAAGGAAAAAATAAATATCAGCTGGATCCAAAACTTCTAAGCAAATTCCATTTCACAAAAAAACTAAAAAAATAAAATAAAATAAAATAAAAAAAATAAAATCTGCTAATGTACTTTCCAGTATTTTTCCTTTCTACGTTTCCATGAAGTCAATATCATCCATTATGAAGAAAAAAAATTCATTGGCAATTACTAATCTGAAAAGGGAAAATTACAGAATTAAATTGCAATCAGTCTTAATTGAAAAGGTAGGCAACCAGACTCTTGTGACAAGCAGTTTCATGAAATTACTGCCTTGTGCAGATCTTCATTGCTGAAATATAACCGGCCACCCAACAGATCTTCCAAATGCAGTCCGTAGCACACTCCAAGGACTGCCTTGTGCTGCACAATACAAACACCCATCTTTCCCGGCAGATCTCCAACATGCATAACTGCATATAATATAATAAGACAGCCTCGAGGCTACAATCACTGCTATTATGCAGCAGAACAAATGCCCCACAACCCAAATGACCCATCGCGCCATTCTCACATGCATGAAGAAGATGCATGCACAAGGAACCTACTGTATGGATAACAGTCAAACAAATATCCACCAAACATTTAAAAATCGATGGGATATATCGTGAACGCTTGGGAACAACAAGTTCCGTAGAAAAGAATCTCATGCAGCATCGAAGGAGGTTGAGCAGAAAACATGGATACGTCCATATACGAATCTGTCCTATATCAGAAAATTCAGGCCAACAATTGTCAAGATTTCAGATTGCTTTTATTCAAGTAGAGTAACTAACAGAGTTCACCCGTGAACATGGATATGTTCAATAAGAGGAAGTCCAACTACCCGCTCCCAAATGAAAAATCAACTTTCCATCACCAAGTACTGGTGTGACTGCAGAATTTCCCAAATTCTGCACCATTGATATCAACTGTGCCTTATTCCATAATACAACATGACTCAATCCAAACTGCACCATTGAGATCAACTGGGCTTTATGCCATAACACATTACATGACTCAATCAACTTCTTTGCAGAATTCCCAAATTGCACCATTGAGATCCACTATCATAATACATTATGTGACTCAATCAACTTCTTTGCATCCACATTACTGGAAAAGACTACTTAGTGACAACCCTAAAAGAAGGGAAAGCAAATTCCACAAGACTCAATCAACTTCTTTGCATCCACATTACTGGAAAAGACTACTAAGTGACAACCCTAAAAGAAGGGAAAGCAAATTCCACAAGAGATCGATTAGCCTCCTCATCTAACACATACAGCCGGCTCAAAACCATTGCTTCAGATCCAGATCATTAGCAAAGTTGGCTAGTGCACAAGCCGATAGAAGGGAAGACCTAGGCTCAAGCCTAGCTCATGTACTGATTTCGGTACCACCTCAGCAGATCATGTAATCCAGAGGAAAAAATTACCACATCACAACATATGGAAGCAGCATAACGCAGTAGCAATAGATATACATGAGAAATGAATTTCCACAATTCCACGGCTCTTCAAAGTGAAGACACAGCTTCCCATGGCAAAACATAATGGCTTTACGCCACATCACCCATTGCACCCTATAGTTGCTCTAGTGTTTCTCTTAGACTGATTTATTACATGATAAATGCGATATTTCCCAACATTTCTCATGATATTTTCAGATCCCAAGGACATGATCATGGTATGATACCGGTACATAAAACCTTGCAAGTAATCTCAAGGTGAACGAGGCAAAGACCATAAATCAATCAGTCAATTCATCTAGGCCAAAAGTGTATATAGAACAAGAGCAATTGGTCGGATCCTTTTAACCCGTCCATTTTCTCTTATGCATTTGAGGCCAACATGAAGACTAGACTGGCATGAATTTGAGTTAGGGCACATTCACTACAGAGCCCACCGAATTAATGGCCTGGATCTCTCACACAACGCATGTGCACCAAATTAGCATGTACAGGGTGCTTGCAAGTAACATTCATCAAGAAAACGTACCTCTGATCTCACCACAAAACCTCCATTAGCCAACCTGAGCAGTAAGGTGGATATATTGTTGGAACTACTAGATAAGAACAAGAGGGATCCCAATATAATATGATCAGTTACAAATTTTTTCACCTCTCCTCGTATAGAATAGGATAAATTCGTGTCACCCCAACCAATGTCCTAGGAATTGGACCCCCTGCACACTTGATGCACCTAAAAGCCAATGGCGCACCAATGCCCTTACCTAGGAGCATAGATAAAAGGTGAATCAAAAACAGGATATGAGCCAAATGTTTATATGTAGTACACTGAAAATAAAGTCACAATATCCACCATGCAACTCAAAAGTGCATACAGAATCCCAACCGGTCAGCCCAGTGTGCTCGATATGTCCCATTTATGTGCATAACGAAACTGATTGTCTTGGATGACTACAAATAGAAGCATCAGCCAGCAGCATTTAAGAAAATCAATTAATTTGATAAGATGAAAGGTTTTGATCTTAGAACAAAAGGAAACAGAGACAACAAGAACCTCTAGAGGTGAAACCGGTGCAACCCAGCCACATAAGCCTGCTCCCCAAATCTTCAAAAGACAATCCCCATTAACTGTCAGCTGAAGCCAAGTTCCACCAAAAGAGAGAGAACCTTGCTATGGCTACTCACAGGACTTCAAATCTTACTCTCCCTGCAGCTTCCAATGTGTTACTTGCATGAGAGATCCAGGCATGTGTTATGGTCTTTAGGCCAAAAATCAGGCATGGTCTTCACAGGAGCTTCATGTACAACAAAGCTGGACAGTTGGTCCTTTCTGACCATTCATCCTTTTACCCAAACTGATGACTGGACAAGCCTCATTTTTTGGGCCATGGTACATGGAGTGCTTCATAAGATGAAAATCCCATATCTCACACACGTACCACATTGACAAGTGAAGGGGGAGTAGGATTCAAAGTCCTACTCTCTTGAATAGACCTTCCATTCTCAGTTATATTTCAAATACTAAAAACAATGAGTACCCGAAGTTTCTGGCCCACAAACAATTTTCTAGCAACAAGATGCTTAGTAAGTGGCACATCCAAAAGGGCATCCAATGAATACCTACACAACAAAATTGCATTAGAGCCTTCAGAATTGCACATTTGTTGCATTGAACATAATAATCTGCATGTTACTCACCAACCATCAGTTAGTTCTATTTTCGCAACATGATTATTTTCAGCTCCACCTCCACTCGAGCCAGTAATCTCCTTGAGATCTTCATATGGTGCCAAAGGACATTCCGCTATCTCAATGTCGGAATCAGGGTAGGAGCGAATAGCTGAAATGCATAGAACTACCATTGAAGCAGGTGATGCATCGCCCTCCAAAATTCTCTTAACTGCAGACCTATGACCATGATTTACTTCTCTCTCGTACCTTTTATCCAAGAACATCACTGGCTGTTGGTGGATGTTTCAGAACCTAATACATCAAAATACGAATTGGGAACACTTAACCAACCTGTATTTTAATTCCTCAAGTGCATTGGGCACTGTCAAGAATTTGCCACTAGCATGAGCTAGATAGCCTCTCTCAAAGCATGCAAGTTTCCAAACAATCCATTTGTAATGGTTTGCAACCCACCTAAAAAGCAAGAAATCCATGTTAATGGGGAGATAACTAAATGAGACAATTCAAAGAAGATCAAGAAATTTATAAGTTGCAATGCTTGGATCCGCATAGCACAAACCTATTTATTTTATATTATCAAATAAGTAAATTGGAAAATGCCAAGCCGAATCCCATGGAAAGCTACTGCCCCATCTTAAGAAAAGATGAGTGACCAAATGCCAACGACAGTTTAAAAAAAATGACGACATTTCAAGACCACACGACAGATAAATTTGAAGTACTACTCAGCGGAAGCTGGCTACAAAGTGACACCTAAGACATCAAAGGACTATTGGAAGAGGTGCATAGACTATAAAGATAAAAATGAAAAACAGAATGAACAATACACTCTTCCTACAAGACCATAGAAGGAACTTTTCAAGGGCAAGAACTCGATAAAATGAAGTCCAGACACGATAATAGGTTAATAAAATGCATGACAGGAATGCCTTGAACAAAAAGAAGGATTAAGTAGTACTGCAATGAATATCTACTAAATTAAAATCTGTATAGGCCACCTAGATGGACAAAAAAAAACCATGTATAAATAAACCAAAGCTGTTGTTGCCCAATGAACTACCGTCAGGACCAAGGCCATGACCATAAACTTGATTAACCAAGTTGCACCATACATCACCATGTGTAGCAAGTAGTAAAATATAAGGTATGGCCATGCCCTAGGGCAGACCAAACCCATACCATATTAACAAACAAGTTCCTTCCTAATAATAAATAAAATTTGAACCCCATACTTATCTAGGGATAGTATGATTGGTGATAAGGCTGCTGCAGACTACTAGGCTGCAGACTTCCATGTTGCATGCCACCAGGTGCAGTGTAACCACCATAACCAACAGGCTTATCATAAAAGCCTGATGATAGCTCTGTGGAGTAGAGATGAGACCTCAGTGGGCTCCTGCCCCCACCATAACCCAGATGTGATCCTAGATAGCTGGGACCCTGATGGTCATAAAGTGCAGAAGCTCCTACACCAGGCCCTGCCAAGCCATAAGACTTCTCACCCTTAAACTATTCCAATTGATTTATTCATATCATACAATTTCAAATAACTTGTGTATGGTTTTTATTTTCAGATGGGTTTATGATTACGGTGGCAAAATGGGCCTGGACCGGACCATCAGATGGCATTTCAGGTCCAGTCCTTTCCATGATGGACGGTCTGGGATGTTAGGATCTGATTTCATTATGTGATCAACACAGTTCTATATCCAAATCTCAAGTGGATCATGCCACGGGAAACAGTGGGAATAATGATTTCCACCGTTGAAACCTTCCCAGGCCCTACAGTGATGTTTATTTGTCCGGTCCTTTTCATTATGCTGATATTTGTGTTTTCTCTTCATCCAGGCCTGTGTAACGTCATGAACAGATTGGATGACAAATAAAAATCCCTGTGGGGCCCTCGGAAGGTTTCAAGGGTGGATGTCATTATCCCCACCGTTTCCTGTGGTGTGGTCTATCGAGCTTTTGATATGCTACAACTTTGGTCTTATGCCCTAAAATGAGATGGAAAAAACAGATGGACGGCGTGGATAAGACACATACATTACAGTGGGCCCCACAAGATTAGATCGTGATAATGCTTCTTCATGTAGTACATTTAGATCGTGATAATGCTTCTCCATAAGATTCTCGATTTTGAAATATATTGGTGGATGTCTTGCCCAAACACAACTCTGTCGAATTGCAATCAGCAACGAGTGAATTTTTTTTTTGGAAAAACCCTGATTAGGGATCAACCATGACCAATTAGGGATTGCAAAACCCTGATTAGGGATCAACCATGACCAATTAGGGATTGCAAAACCCTGATTAGGGTTTCAACAATCAATGTTGGAGAGATGGAGAGATGGAGAGAGGGAGAGAGAGAGAGAGAGAGAGAGAGAGATTTCATACCAGCAGGTAACGGCCGTTGAGCTTGGAAGCTGAAAAAAACCACGGGAGCGGGGATGGGAGGCGTGGAAGCTTGGAAGCTGCGGGATGGGAGTAGTGGGTTTTTGGGGAGAGAGAGAGAGAGAGAGAGAGAGAGAGAGAGAGAGGGAGGAATGGCGGGAGACGGTAGAGGGAAGAGGAATTTGGGGATTTTTTACAGGGGAATTGGATTGCATACGGAGTAACTTCGCACGCTCTTATCGTGCGGAGTAAACTCAGTTGGGCCCACCTAGAATGGATGTGCTTTATCTATTCCGTCCATATGTTTTTCCAGCTCATTTTAGTGGTTGAGCCCGAAATTTAAGCATATCCAAATCTCAAGTGGACCATGCCACGGGAAACAGTGGGAATAATGATTTCCACCGTTGAAACCTTCCCAGCCCTACAGTGATGTTTATTTGTCACCCAACCTGTTCATAAGATCACATGGATATGGATGAAGGGAAAACACAAATATCAGCTTGATCCAAAACTTCTGTGTCCTCCAAGAATTTTTCAATGGTAGACATTCAGTTCACACATTTCTTGTGGTGTGGTCCACTTTAGATTTTGATATGCTTCATTTTTTTTGCACCATACCTATAATTTTCAGTTAAGATGGATGGACGGAGTGGATAAAATAACGTAAATCACTGTGGGCCCCACAAAGTTTACTCCGCATGTGCGGAGTTACCCAGTACGCAATCTGCTTCCTGGGCGGCGGGGGCGTGAATTAGGTGTTACCCGGGAACTTAGTGGGTGTTACCCCCACCGTATGGCCCACATAGATGATATTTTGTATATCCATGCCGTACATCTGTTTCTACAGCCCATTTTAGGATGACTTTCCAAAAATTATGTAGATCCAAATTTCAAGTGGACCATAACACTAGAATATAGTGTGATTGAGTGACCCACCATTAAAAATTCCAAAGAGCCCATCGTAAGGTTTTTGTAATGTTTATTTGCAATCCAAGCTCTTGATAATGTCAATAAAGTCTTGATGAAGGGAAAATATAAAGATCAGATTGATCCAAAACTTTTGTGGCCCACAAAACATTTTTAATGGTTATACATCACTGCTTCTAGTGATATGGTTCACCTAAGATTTGGATCTTCTTAGGATTTTAGATCACATCCTAAAATGATATGAAAAAAGAGATAGACGGTGTTGATATATAAAAACTACAGCAAGATGGGCCCCACACGGTTAGGGTAACACCCACTAACCTGTTCCTGGGGTAACACCTAATTCGCACCCCTTGGCTATGGGGCCCTCCATGACGTATGTGTTTTATCCACGCTGTCTAGTCATTTCTGAATATTGTTTTAGTGCTTGATCCAATAAATGAGTCAAATCTAAATCTCAGGTGGACCACACCACAGGAAAATAGTATTGATTAAATGTCCACCATTAAAAACCTCGTAGGGTCCACTATATTAATTATTTGACATCCAACCTCTTGATTAGGTCATACAGACCTTGATGTAGGTAAAAAACAAATATCAGCTTGTTCCAAAACTTCCGTGGCCCCCAATAAGTTTTTAATAGTGGGTGTTCAATTAACACTGTTTCTTGTGATGTGGTCCACTTGAGATTTGGATCTACCTCAAATTTGGGCTCATACCATAAAATGATCTACGAAAATGTATGGATAGAGTGGATGAAACACATTCATCATGGTGGGGCCCACAGAGCACCGATAACTAGGCATTGACTAGTGGCAGGGTCACTAGCCAATCCGCATCCGTTATCCCAACCGTATGAGCCCAAGTTTATGTATTTTATGTATATCTAATCCATCCTTCTGTTCTTTTATATCATTTTAGGATGCAATAGCAAATATTAGAAAAGATCAAATTCTCAATGGCTAGATTAGAGTTTGGGGTCCAATGACTATACATTTATTAGGTTTTCATGAGGTCAACAAGTTGCAGCGCAATTTGGACCTAAAAATTTGGCCTAATTTGGAAATCTAATCCATTCACTTTATCATATTCATCAATAACTTTGATTTGACTGGTCACTTGCCCTGATCAAGTTTAAGATGAGAAAGATACTAAATAGATAAAATTGATCAATGATGGGCCATGTCTTGTAACCTAACCATTAGATTTGAGTGAAATTTAATCTAAACATCTAAAGTCATTTACTTTTCAATTTGGACCAATCAGATTGTCCAAAATTTGTCTAGCTCTAGACAAACTGATTGTGCACATTTAAAGAGTCGTTTATACGGATATGATTCGGGCTTAATTTTGTTTTCAATAATAATTACCACGTTCTAAACATATCTGACCATTCAGATCAACTTTAGGATGACTTGATCATAGAATTTGATCAATCTCATCATTATAAATTTTCCTTGCAATTAATTAACATCATTATATTAGGGCCTTCATTTTTTGCACCAATGAACATGTATGTATGCATAAACCAATCTGATAACCAGTTAACTGAATGAGTGTAATTTTTCATTTTCAACTATCCAATAAATGTCCACCAATAAATTTGGCCCACTCATTTCAAATTTCTCGCTTTTATTTAAACCACAATTTTTTTCCAACATTTTCTTTCAAAACCGGTAAAATCTCTTCTTTTTTTTTTATCAAATATTTCAACTTTTATTTCTTTTGAAAATATCATTTTTTTAATCAAACTTCTTAATTTTTTCGAAATACAAAATCTTAATTTCTTTATAAAAATTTCAATTTTTTTACGAACTTATCAATTTTATTCGAACTTCTCAACTTTTTTCAAATGGTCATTTTTTTTTAAATCTCAATTTTTTGAATCTTATTATTTTTCTAAATCTTATCAATTTTAATTTATTTTCAAACCTCTCAACTTTTTTTGTTTGAAAATCACAAATTTCTTTTTTAACTTCACAATTTTCTTTTTCAAAATATTTAATTTTGTGAAAATTTGAAAAGAAATTTCAAACATATTAATTTTATTCAAATTTCTCAATTTTGTTTTTAAAATCTCTTAACATTTTCTTTCAAATTACTAAATCTGTTATTTTAAATATCAAATTTTTTAATTTTTAAAAAATATCAGTTTTTTTCAATATCTCATTTTTCTTAAATTTTATTTTCCGGCGGACCTTATTTGGGGGGCATCTTTTCGGGCTGGGATTAGCGACGGGCCAAATCCGTCGTTAAATAGCGACGGGCTAAGTCCGTCGGAAATTGAAATTTTGCGACGAACTATGTCCGTCGGTAAATCCCTCGACGAAATCCCGCCTTAATTTCGCAAAAGCGACGGAATATTTTCAAATACGACGAATCAGGTCCGTCGTTAAACCAAGCAATTTTTGCGACGGTCAGTATCCGTCGCAAAATCCGTCGCAAAAATGCGATTTTGGCGTAGTGGATGGTGTGGATCTAATTAAAACATAAATCATTGTAGGGCCCAAGAAGTTCTCTACGTTAAAAGTTCGTATTACCTAATACACAATTTATTTGTTAAAAGTTCGTATTACCTAATACACAATTTATTTGGGAGAGAAATCAGGCGTATCTTGTTAGCTGGAATTTTCCGCAGGAATCTTCCTCTGCCTTGAACCTCCTGCTAGTAAAAGGGTTCCGATCAGGTGACATATTGGGTAACAGTATAATGGGTGAGTCCCTGACCGTTGTGGTCACCTAGATCTATGTTTTGTATATTCATGCCGAGCATCTGTTTTGCCAGCTCATTTTTGTGGATGAGCTTAAAAAGATAGCACATACAAACCTTAGGTGGCCCACATAATAAGAAACAGTCATGATCGACTATTAAAAACTTTCCGTGGGCGGCAAAAGTTTTGGATCAAGCTGATACCTGTGTTTTCCCTTTATTCAGGTCTGTGCAACATTATGAACAGGTTTGGAATGACAAATAAACATTATGGTGAGCCCTAATAATTTTTTAATGGTGGGCTTTCAATTGCCACTGTTTCTATGGTGTGGCCCACTTGAGGGATGAACAGTGTAGATACAGAACATATACATCAAGGTGGTCCCCATGGCCAGGTCCTCACCCACTAATCTGTTACCAGGGCCTCATCAAATCCACTCCCCTCAGAAAAGGCAGCATTAAAATATAATACTTTGGCAGCATGTAACACTTCATATACACAGCCACTAAACTAAGACATTATGCATGTAATAAAAATTAGCTCATATTAAACCTATCAAATTGTGAAACTCACTGCTACTAATTCATGCACGGCCAGAAATTTCTATTATTTGAAGGATTGTAAGGTCTGAGTCATGGACATTTGTTGAAAGACAAGCTTTATATTGACTAATTCCAAACCATCCCATAAAAAATGTCCAACAATCCGAGCTCTCTAGCTCTCTAGCTGGCTTGGTTTGTGCCCACCTCTAGCTGCAATGGGCAGTAAATAAGCGGATTGCGTCCTGCACCCGCCTGGACCAACTTGTCCAGGTAGGGACTCAGTAGGGTCTCCAATGATGTATGGAATTCATCCACGCCATCCATCCATTTTTCCATATGATTTTTAAAATGAGTCAGGTCTAAGGCTCAATTGAACCACACCACAGGGAGCTTAGGTGAACCTAACTATGCTCTTGAATGTTGCAGCTGATGAAGGAGGTGGATCCCATCCATATGAACTCTTCACGTGACCTTGTAGTCAGGCCTAACATGGGCGGTGGTGCAGCTGATGAACGAAGTTTACCCATCGATACCAACTCTTCCGTCCACATAGCCGAATAGTCACAGGGTGTGCGGCTTCGGTGGATCCCTCACTGTGGGGCCCACCCTGATCTATATGCCTTAAATCCACACCGTCCATCCATTTTTGACAGATCATTTTAGGGCATGATCCTAAAAATGAAGCAGATCCAAATCTCAGGTGGACCACACCACAAGAAGAAGTGGTGATTGAATACCCACCATTAAAAACGTCTTGGGGGCCACCGGACTGTTATTTGCTATCCAACCTGTTGATAATGTCACAAAGACGACCACACAATTATCAGTTGGATCCAAAACTTTTGCGGCCCACAAGAAGTTTTTACTGGTCAAGCAGCTTCCTGTGGCGTGGTCCACCTAACATTTGGATGTGCTTCATTTTTGGGTTCATGCCCTAAAATCATCTGTCAAAACGGATGGACGGCGTGGATTTAAGAAAAATAAATCAAGGTGGGCCCTACAGCCAGTGATCCAGCGACCTTGGTAGATCTGGGATCAACCGAAGCCGCGCCCATAGTCACGCGTTCGTTCGTTCGTACGACGTGATCTTCCGACACGTGTCTATTGGATAGCACGATGAGATGCTAGGTGTTTGTGAAAATGCCGCAGTGAACCGGCATGAGCGGCTTCAAGGTGTATGCGATAATGCAGCTGTGAATCCCAAGATAGGTAGCACATTTCATTCTTTGGAAATAAGAAGTGTCATTCAAACACAACAAAAATCATTATTCAAACACTACATTCAAAGATCTCCACACTCTCTCTACCCGTTACAATGTAGATAATGATCAACCATGAAAGAAGCAAATTCAAACCGCCATCACCCGACTTCAAGATTCCAATCTGGTCATCACATGCCAACATTTTCTGCTTGGCAAGATTCTGCAAGTTCAATATATTTTTTATACAACCAGAAACATGATATAAGTAATCTAAGGATATTCGCCCGTCGTTGATTGCAATTATCTTGACTGGATGAGCTGTGAGAGGATTATTCAGCCGACCTGAATGCAGGCTGCTGCATACTTCCTTTTGAATGTTCCACATTGAAGTATACATATCATGGGGCAGAATCATCTAGTGAATGTGACTTTTGGACTGGAGCACATCACAGTAACACCAATAGTATGGACATTTCTAGTGATGAGGCCACCTTTGGGTGTGGGCCTTGGGTTGGGTTCATTTTGACAAAACCCAACCCGATTTGAATTTGGGTTGGCTTCGGGATGAACGGATTCAAGATGGGTTGGAAACAATCACATGTAATTGGTTTGGGTAGAGTATAGAGGACTTTCGGTTGGGCACTTCTGTTGGAATTCAGGTCGAGTTGGGTTGCAGGTTGGTTCCTCTTTGAGTTTGGGTTGGGCTTGAGTTGACCCTCAACCTGACCCAACCAGCCCGAGTTGCACCCCTAGGCCAAAGGCATGTGGGAATAGCACTTCCTCAAGGGTGAAATAGGCTTCAGTAGTTTGGGCAGGAGTTCCATTGAAAGTAAATATCTTGTTTGTTGGAAGCATTTAAAAAGGGCATTGATCTAACCATAGATAAGTTGCAGAGAAGAGGGATTCAAATGCCCAACAGATGTCCACTGTGCAGTGAAGCAGAGGAGAATTGCTCATGGTTATTGATACATTGTAACTATGCATATCAACTGTGGACAACATTTTTCAGAGAGTTCGGGGTGAATTAGATCATTCGGATAACAAGTGGAGGAGCTTCACTGAGAGTGGATAGGATCTAAGTGGAAGCTAGTGGGAAGGATAATGTGGCTGTGTGCTCTAAAAGCGACACTATGGTCACCGTAGAAGGAGAGAAATGATCGTATTTTCAAAGGAAAGAGTGCTCCTCTAGGATAGTGTTTAACAAATTTTTCAGCTTGATTGTGCAAAGGACCTCATTTGATAATCAGGCAAAGGGAATTTGGCGGAATCAGTTTTAGGTGAGCTGGGAAGCGATCCTATGGGAAAGCAAAGGGCAGTGACTCAGGGAAGTAATTGTAAGATAAATCGGGATGGTATGATTTTTTTGTACAATGCTATTGCTAGGTTCTTGGTTTCAATTTATTTCATGGCTCTGTATAGTTCCTCGTTTAGCTTTCTTGTGTTTGTGATTACTTGTATCTTTTGACTGATGAAAACACCCATTAATTAAAAAAAGAGGGGACGATGCGTGTGAATCATGGATCCTATCCTTTTCAGCAATGTGAGACCAAGGATCAACAGCACCTTTAGCTCCAAAAGCCTTAAGACGATGAGTGCTCTAACTGATGGACAGATTTTAGTGGGCCAATATATCCTATGCATGCATGTGCATGATAACACATTTGGTTGGAGAAGGAATTGAAGGGAGAGATGCTTGACTCACCTGGTTAATAATAAATTAAAAAGCCATCCTTCCTAATCTTTGATGATGAGAGAGGATACATGTGGTATCTTAAACCAGTCCATTCCCTCATTCATTTGCACTCTTGTTTTGAACTCTTCCGGCATACTTGCCAACTGCAATTATTGGAGGGTGGTGACATGTCAGGAAGCATCTTCAGTTTCGAGCATCTATCAAACTCTAAACATCTAAGTTTTGGCATCGATCCTTCCTCCACTCCCCTAATTCAATAAATCCAATACGTAAAACTTCAAGCAGAGGAAACCCTCTGACCGTGCAAACAATTTCCTTTCCCATATAAGGACTTGTAAGTAATTTGAGAATCCAAAGGTTTTGGCACCCTCTCAAGCATTCCCATCGGGTCTTGCTCTAACTTGGAACATATTATTTGTACTCTTGTTTTGAATAGTTCTTCAGGCATACTTGCAAACTGCAATTCATGGAGGTTGGTGACATGTGGCAGCCCATCAGGAAGCATCTTCACTTTCAAGCACCTATCAATCTCTAAACATCTAAGTTTCGGCATTGAGCCTTCCTCCACTCTCCATTCCTCTAATTCTAGAAATCCAATACGTAAACTTCAATCAGAGGAAATCCTCTGACTGTGAAAACCATTTCCTTTTCCACACAAGAACTTGTACATAATTTGAGAATCCGATGGTTTGGCAACCTCTCAAGAATTCCCATCGGGTCTTGCTCTAACTTAGAACCTATTAATCATAGCTCAATGAGATTAGATCGGAAATCAAGCAGGTCCAGTGGTTTCTCTATGCATGAAAACAGTACCATCTCATATAGATGCTGATGATTTGAAAAGGTTTTGGGTGGTTTGTGGCAAGGGTTTTGTGGGTCAGTTCAGGCAGCTCTTCTAGGTGGCTGAGGATTTTTTTTTTTTTTTTTTCTCCAGCAGAATCAATGTAGAAGGCTCATAGCTTGTTCAGGTGATTCAATGAATCTTCTCTCCATCATTCAGCTCTTGAAGCAGCTCCGGCCTTAGAATGGTGATTGCAAGGTTGGCTGGTGTTTGTATCCATTTTTTTTTTTTTTTTTCTCCAGCAGAATCAATGTAGAAGGCTCATAGCTTGTTCAGGTGATTCAATGAATCTTCTCTCCATCATTCAGCTCTTGAAGCAGCTCCGGCCTTAGAATGGTGATTGCAAGGTTGGCTGGTGTTTGTATCCATTTGGTGCTAGAGTCTGCATCCTGTCCTGGAGGATTGGATGGTGTTTGTATCCAGAGGCCTATGCAGAGTACTGAAGAGTTTCTCCTGACTGCAGTTCGTCCTCTGTAGGCTACTGCTGAGATTCTCCCAGCCTGGCTGCTCCCTCGCAGTTTTGCTTTGCTTCCAAGATAGAGCAAATTCATCGTTTGTTGGTTTTCTCGATGTTTTAAACATGGGATGCACAAAGATGTGTTCAATGTGTTTTAATTATGGCTGGGGTGACCAGCTTCCACGATCAACAGAGGTTGCAGTTGCAAGTGGTTGGTGGCCTCAAGGTCAGTGCAATGGATGGTAGCATTGCTGCACAATCTGATGGCTCATAAAGTCTGTGCAATGTCTCTGGTCTCCCTGTTTTAGAAGTCTGTCTCACTCTCTGTTCGGCATTCCAGATGTACGAGTAAGGAAATATGGAGTAGCCAAAATGGGTGGGCTCAGTCAGCATTCGTTGTAGGTGTTCGGATTGGGTAAGTGCCATGATCTCCTGCAGCAGCAGAACAACGATGGTTTAACCATGGATGGATGACTATCTAAAACTCTTTTTTAGTTGAAAATTTTGAGTTGAATGGGACTCTTTTTTTTTAATTTTTTATTTTACTATTTTTTTTCTTTATTTCAACTATCCTTTTGGATACCACCAATCAGATGGTCAGCATCATTAGTCGGCATTCATTTTGGATCATGACCCTATCCACGGTCGTCCTGTCCAAATAGATGATTCTGATCATCGACCCATCCAGCCATGTTGGCCTTTCAAGGATGAACTCTTTGTCTATTAGGTGGAACCAGTGGCACCCTTCCATGTCTAGATTAAGGGTTTGGATAGGATGTAGAAAGTCAAAGATGCATTTAGTCAATCTCTTTGCAGCTAGGTCAAAGGTTTACTTTGGATGTGATGCAGGATGGTGGACCCATTTCTCTTGTTCTTTTTGTGAAATAGGTTGGGTAGCAAGTGTCGTGTTGAAACGTGAGTTCCTTTTTTTTTTTTTTTTTGTTTTATTGAAACATAGATTGCAGTTGTTGTGTTCTTGCTTGGGTAGCAAGTGTAAATATCATAACTCTCATAAGGGTCACACTTTTTTTTTTTTTTTTTAATCTTTTTGTTAAGAATTTAAATTATGAAAAAGTCTAATAATTACTTTGTGCAATCCATCTTTTTCTTTAGAATCCGGATCCTCTGGACTCTTTTCTTTATTATCTAAACAAGACAAGTTGTAAACATCAAGGGAAAATTATTTTCCTTTTCCATTGTTTGTAATGGATTCCTTGGTATCCCAGACATGGCCTTAGTGTGCAATGCTTCCAGAAGCAGACGGTCAAACCATCGACTGTCCATTAGGTCCACCTCATATATATGGGCAACCTTGTAAAGTTCATCTCAATTAGAGAATGTTAACCTTCCAATATTAGCATATCTATTTATATTATCAATTTACAGAGTCACCAAAAGGATATCTATACTCAGTGAAGCTGGGAGCAAACAAGTTTCTCAAAGAGGCAGCCCATAGGGACACAGCAGCACAGAGCTAAGACAAGGACTACAAGGAGCCACCACCAGCACATTGTTAATACACCCACCCACCCACCCTGTTAGTCACATCACAATTGTTTGAGCCTGGTGAGTTCAATTAATGGTCATTTTGGATGGCTGGGATTGCAAGGTTTGTGCCTATCTTCCTATTCCTCTACATCAACATCCTCACTGTCATGGGTGTCAAAAGGTCCCCTACCATGTGTGTGCCAGTGTGAGTATTTCAGGGGATTGCATGGGCCTTTGGTGCCATGATCTTTGCCTTGATCGCAGCTGAGATTTCAGGTGGACTCCAAAACCCAGCTGGGACCTTTGTGCTGCTGCTTGCCAGGAAGCTGTCCCTGACAAGGGCTGTTTTCTACATGGTGATGCAGTGCTTGGAGGCAATTTGTGGGGCTGGTGTGGTCAGAGGGTAGGTTTGCGTGCTGAGATTGTGGGCACCTTTCTGCTTGTCTACACTGTCTTCTCTGTCATTGATGCTAAGAGAAATGCCAAAGATTCTGATGTGACTATCCTTGCACCGCTCCCAATTGGGTTTGTAGTGTTCCTAGTGCACTTGGCCACCACCCCATCACTGGAACTGAAATTAACCCTGCCAGGAGCCTTCGAGCTGCCATCATCTACAACAAGGACCATGCGTGGGATGACCACTGGATATTCTGGGTGGGCACATTCATTGGAGCAGCATTTGCACCAGTTTACCATTAGATTGTGATAAGGACAATTCCAATGGAGGCCAGGGCCTAGATTCTCCATCATCATCACTCTTTTCTTCTTGGGTTTTCTTTCTTTTTCATTTTCAATGTGTAATCCTCCATCCCTCCCTCCATGTTTCCTTCTTATGTTGTCCTTTTGGATGGATGATGTGTGGAGCATTATGAAGATGAAATTTGCTGTAGATATTGATGATGATTATGTGTGTAAACTAAGAAGGTTATGCTGTCTAGTTTGCTGAAAAAAAAAAAAGTAGAAGAAGAAGAAGAAGAAGCTATAGTGATGTGACCAAAATAGTTCCTTGAAGACATGATATCTAATGCAAACTCAGTGGACTATTGGACCTTTGTTCCAAAGGTTTGTTTTTATATGGTATAGATGGGATGGAAAAGTTCATCTATGTGGTGTGAGTCTTTAAGTGTTGTCCCATGTAATGTGGGAGAAACTAATTGGTCATCCTGAGGAGAAGTTTGGTTTCAAACTCCAATTCAAACTGGAGTACACCATTCCTAATGTGAATTGGGTGTGGTTTGCCTTGGAACCAAGTCTACTAAAGTTGGCCTATTTCTCTTATTCGTTTGAGTAAAATAGGTTCCTTTGTCATTTGTTTCCTACCTCTTTGATGAACAATGATTAGATCGTACTGAATTTTATTGATACATTGAAGAAAAAATTACATAACAAGGGGGACATGAACCTGACCTCCACAAAAAGCAAACTAACTCCAATATCTAATATTTAGGAATCCATGAAAACTTATAGTCTATTGTAACATGAAAAGAAGTTACATCAAACACTATATAAACCATTGTTTGATGGAAAAAGACCTCCACACTCTACTAACAACATAAACAAGTTATGAAAATCATGAACTAACAACATAAACAAGTTATGAAAATCATGAAAGAAGTGAATTGAACCCACCATCAATCACTGACTTCTTGACGCCAATCCAGTAACCACATGCCAACATTTACAAGTCATATGTATGGTTGTAAGACTAAAGAAAGATACTAATCATCTAAACTTTTGTTGGAGAATGGTGGGAGCACACCACCTATAACTTTATTGAAATGATAAATAAATAAAAAAAATGGTGGGTGCCACAAAATGCAACGGGCCTCACCTTTTTTTTTTGTTGGGGGGGGGGGTTCTCAGTCATGCAATGCACCCACCCAGTCAATCGTGCAACACACCACCCAGTCAGTCATGCAACACACCCACTGGTGCTGTCAGCAGCATGGATTTTCACCACTGATGGGTTTCGAAACCAAGACCCCCTGTTGAAACTCCGCAGAGTCTACCAACGAGGCAAGGCTCTAACAAAGATGCAAGCCATCTAAACACATTTAGTCTTCATTACATCAATTACATAGAAGATTGGCCAACAAATATGAGGGGACATTTACACAAACAGCCTAAATTTTGAAGAAAAATAGATAGCTTATACATGCACACCTCCCTAAAATTAAAATCAAAGAACATAGTTTTGCTAAGCGCACAGACGTGTGCAATAAAGCTCATCTACACATCACACATGTGCCATCATGATACATAGTTGTACGATCCAATCCATCCATCATTGAAGGGAGAGATGCTCGACTCAACTAGTTAATAATAATAATAAACCTATCCTTCCTAATCTTTGATGATGAGAGAGGATACATGTCAGATCTTAAACCAGTCCATTCCTTCATTCATTTGCACTCTTGTTTTGAACTCTTCAGGCATACTTGCCAACTGCAATTCTCGGAGGGTGGTGACATGTCCCAGCCTGTCAGGAAGCATCTTGAGTTTCGAGCATCTATCAATCTATGAATCTGCTCTCCATCGTTCAGCTCTTGGAGCAGCTCCGGCCTTGGAATGGTGATTGCGAGGTTGGCTGGTGTTTGTATTCATTTAGTGCCGGAGCCAGCTGCATTTTGTACTGGAGGATTGGATGGTGTTCGTGTCCAGAGGCCTATGCAGGGTGCTGTAGAGTTTCTCCTGATTGCAGTCCATCCTCCGTAGGCTACTGCTGAGATTGTCCCAGCCCAGCTGCTCCCCCACAGTTTTTCTTTGCTTCCAAGATAAACCAGATTCATCGCGTGTTGGTTTTCTTGATGTTTTAAACATGGGATGCACAAAGATGTGTTCTCGGTGTTTTTAATTATGGCTGGGGTGGCCAGCTTCCAGTATGAGCAGAGGTTGCAGCTGCAATTGGTTGGTGGCTTTGATGCATGATTGGAATGGGTTACAATTTGATGGATCACAAGGTCAGTGCAATGGATGGTAGCATTGCTGCACAATCTGATGGCTCATAAAGTCTGTGAAATGTCTCTGGCCTCCCTGTTTCAGAAGTTTGTCTCACTCTCTGTTCGGCATTCCAGATGTACAAGCAAGGAAATATGGAGTAGCAAAATGTTTGGGCTCAGTCTGCATTCTTTGTAGGTGTTCGGATTGGAAAAGTGTCATGATCTCCTAAAGAAGCAGAGCGTTCGATGTCTCAGATGCATGATCCAGACCATTCATCTTCTTGGTTTAATCATCGATGGACTATAAAAAAATCACACCAATTGAACACCCAATTGAAAATTTTGAGTTAAATGTGGACCATTAACTCCTTTTTTTTTCTTTTTTCTTTTTTTCTTTCTGCTTTTCTTAATTTCAACTGTCCTTTCGGATACCACCAAAGGGATGATCAGCATCATTAGTTGGCATGAATTTTGGATCATGGCCCTATCCATGCTCATCCTGTCCAAATGGATGATTCTGATCATCAACCCATTCACCGATGTTGGCCCTTCCAAGTTGTCTAGATTAAGGGTCTGGATTGGATGCCGGAAGTCAATGCTGCTTCAGTCAAATGTTTAGGTGTGATGTGATGCAGGAAGGTGGACTCATTTCTATTGTTCTTTCTGTGAAATAGGTTGCTTAATCATTTCTGGAATCTCGATTTGTTCAAATCATGTTTGTTTAGATGAGTTTCTCTAATTCCATACACATTGAGACTTGGACAATATGGAATATATGGGGTGATGGAGTTTTCCTCCTCATGTGTCAGAGGAGAGAATATGAAACAGGGTGAGGCCGGGCGCCCGGGCCTCATTGTGGCTGGGCGACCGGAATTCATGTTTCTGGGCAGCTAGCTGCTGGGACACTTTTGTCCATTTCCGGGCACCCCACGGTTTTGGTGACCGGGCGCCCGACCATGTTGGTCTGGGCGCCCGAAATTCAGTTTTTTCAATAGTTTCTCGTTGGACTGATTTTTTGGTTGGCCGGGTGCCCGATGGTCTGGTGACTGGACGCCCGACCCTGCGCGAACTGCTTGTACGCAGTTTCCTAATCTGTCTCTAATTGCTCCGTTTTTGGTACTTAAGCGCTCCAAAACGGGATTAGGGCATCCCATTAGGTTGCTAACACGTCCAAGGTGAGAAAGAGAGAAAAAGAGGAAGAGAGAAAGAGAAGAGAGAGAAAGAGGAAGCTTGTAGAAGGGAGAAGTTGCTTGAAGAAGAATTCTTCTGCGCAACGGTCGTCTCAGCGCTTCTACGTCCTCGGGATCGGTGAGATCGTTTCTCCTTTACTATTCTCTTGTAGTTTATCCATCCCTGCGTGGGTGAAGAAGTTTGATCCAAGCGGTGTGTGCTTGTGATCGGTTGTAACAGTTCCCTGAGATAGTGGATTGTTGATCTGGACTAGGTCCCGTGGTTTTTACCTCTTTTGAGGGTTTTCCACGTAAAACTCTTTGTGTTCGTGTGGTTGATGTTTATTCTTAATTATTGCATTAGCATAGTCCATAATTCTAGTGTATTGGGGGGTGAGATCCGAAGGTTTGTGTGAAACGCACCCAACATGCGGGAGATCCGAGCTTTTCATATGGTTGAAAATACCGCCTCGATGGTCAGCCTAACAAATCAGACAGTTTTACTCAAACGGGCTAGTAGAGCAGAGTGTTCCAATGATTAGAACTGTGGCAGATTCTTTGATGTAAGAGCCACTGCTTGAAAATTGCGCTGAATGGATGACTTTTATCATCACTATTTGTAGATGAATTTAGAATATGAAATTTAAATTTTCAATGGCTTGAAATCGACTCCAAAAATTGAAGGTGGGGATCACCATTAAACTGTTATTATTGGAAAATAGCTTTTGATTATAGTAAAGGCCATGTCAATGGTTTGAATTGTCAGACCATCTCAGCAGTGGGCGCAGAAGGTGGCAAAGGCAAAGGCAAAACAAAATCTGAGCTTTCGCATTCGAAAGAAGAGAAATACTATAAGACTGGTGGTTCCGGAATCAAGTTGTGATTCACCTCAGCTGAGGGTGAATCATTACAGCTAAGTCCAAGTCAACCTGCATCCGAATGGGAAACTAATGCATGAGGCGGATTTCTTTCAAAACAAGGAAAAGAAAGGAATATAAAATCATCCTCTATTAGATTTCCATAGGCACTATTGAAATATGAATTCCTTTTTTATTTTTTATTTTTATTGAAACATAGATTGCAATTGTTGTGTTCTTGCTTGGGTAGCAAGAGTAAATATCATATTTAAGAATTTAAATTATGAAAAAGTTAATAATTACTTTGTGCAATCCATCTTCTTCTTTATTATCTAAATAAGACAAGTTGTAAACATCAAGGGAAAACAGTTTTCCTTTTCTATTGATTGGAATGGAATCCTTGGCATCCAGACATGGACTTAGTGTGCCACAGTGCTTTCAGAAGCAGATAGTCAAATCAACGATTATCCATTAGGTTCACCTCAAATATATGGGTAACCTTGAAAAAATCATGTCAATTAGAGAATGCTAACCTTTCAAAATTAGCATTTCTATTTATATTATCAATTTATAGAACCTCAAAAGGATATAGCTATAGTCAGTGAAGCTGGGAGCAAACAAGTTATCAGAGAGGCAGCCCATAGGGACTCAGCAGCACAGAGCTAAGACAAGGACTACAAGGAGCCACCACCAGCACCCTTGTTTGAGCTTGGTGAGTTCAATTAATGGTCATTTTGGATGTGTGGGATTGCGTAGTTCGCACCTATCTTCCTATTCCTCTACATCGCCATCCTCACTGTCATGGATATCAAAAGGCCTCCTACCATGTGTGTGCCAGTGTGGGTATTTCAGGCGATTGCATGGGCCTTTGGTGGCATGATCTTTGCCTTGATCTATTGTACAGCTGGTATTTCAGGTGGACACCAAAACCCAGCTGGGACCTTTGGGCTGCTGCTTGCCAGGAAGTTGTCCCTGACAAGGGCTGTTTTCTACATGGTGATGCAGTGCTTGGGGGCAATTTGTGGGGTTGGTGTGGTCAGAGGGTTGGTTTGGATGCTGAGATTGTGGGCACCATTCTGCTTGTCTAGACTGTCTTCTCTGCCATTGATGCCAAGAGAAATGCCAAAGATTCTGATGTGACACCTCTCCCAATTGGGTTTGTTAGTGTTCCTAGTGCACTTGGCCACCATCCCCATCACTGGAACTGGAATTATCCCTGCCAGGAGCCTTCGAGCTGCCATTATTGGATGGTCAGCATCACTAGTCGGCATTCATTTTGGATCATGACCCTATCCACGGTCGTCCTGTCCAAATGGACGATTCTGATCATTGATTCATTCAGCCATGTTGGCCCTTTCAAGGATGAACTCTGTCAGTTAGGTGGAACTAGTGGCACCCTTCCATGTCTAGATTAAGGGTTTGGATTGGATGTAGGAATTCAAAGATGTGTTTAGTCAATCTCTTTGCAGCTAGATCAAAGGTTTATGTTGGATGTGATGCAGGAAGGTTGACCAATTTCTTTTGTTCTTTTTCTGAAATAGGTTGCTTAATCATTCTAGTTAATCATTTCTGGAATCTTGATTCGTTCAAATCATATTTGTTTATATGAGTTTCTCTAATTCGACACATGCGGAGCCTTAGACAATATGGAATATAGCACCTCGATGGTCAGCCTAACAGATCAGGCAGTTTCACTCAGATGGGCTACTAGACCACAGTGCTCCAATGATTAGAACCGTGGCAGATTCTTTAATGTAAGAGCCACTTCTAGAAAATTGCGCTGAATGGATGATTTTTATCATCACTACTTATAGATGAATTTAGAATATGAAATTTAAATTTTCAATGGCCCGAAATCAGCTCCAAAAATTGAAGGTGAGGATCACTAATATTAAACTGTTATTATTAGGTGGATTTCCTTCAAACATGTATGAGGTGGATTTCCTTCAAACATGGAAAATAAAGGAAAAAATCATTCTCTAATTTGATTTCTATAGGCGCTATTGAAACATGGATTCCTTTTTTTTTTTTTTAATTGAAACATAGATTGCAATTGTTGTGTTCTTGCTTGGGTAGCAAGTGTAAATATCATATACTTCTCATAACAGTCACCCTCTTCTTCTTCTGTTTTTTTTTTTTTTTTTTTTTTTTTTTTAATTTTTTATTTTTGTTAAGAATTTAAATTATAAAAAAGTGTGCCACAGTGCTTTCAGAAGCAGACAGTCAAATCATTGACCGTCTATTAGGTTCACCTCATATATATGGGAAACCTTGAAAAATTCTGTAACGCCCCATATTTTTAGTATAAATTAATTTATTTATCTATTTACTTAGGTATTTATTTAATTATTTGATTATTTCATTTTTATTCAAAATTTGAATTTGATAAATTTATAACAAATCATCCATGTAAAATCAAAGAGAGATCCTTTGGTAAAAGTTGCCTGGAATAATCCCTGGAACAGTATAGAAGCATCAGATTTTGAGAAACTCTCCATTTTACATTTATAACGAAAATGCCACTAAATAAACCCCACATTTTAAGTAGACTAATTTTCCACGTTTCGTTTAGGCTGAAACTTTAGGAGAACTCTATCAGGCCCAAAATAACCGTACACATTAAATTTTGGCCCTTAGATCATAGTACAAATGTCCCGAACAGAAAATAGCCAATAAACGGCCCACCTCAGCTCAGAATTGTCCCACATTTCACGTCAACGGTTATTTTAATCTCACTGACCTATTGGACGGAGCGAAAAACTCCGATTCATCACAGTGAACCCCACCTGTCAAGCCCGTGTGTTACACACGAGTTCCATATGTAACCTTTATGTAAAAGTTTTTTTTTTTCTCTTCCTTCTTCTTCGGCGGACGCTGTAACAGCGTCCACCCGCTGCCATCTGGGTGACCCACACCGTCGTCCAGGATGGGCCCCACAACCAGATCCATTCCGTCCATTAGTTTTGCACTCCACCAAATCCCATGCCCCCAAAGTTTTGCTACTTCCTGCGATCCATATGGCCAGCTACACTCTCACCATTCAAAGCCAATGCCTTAAAAAATGATCTAGATCGGGGCCGTTCCTTTGCATGGGTGCCCAGGGTTGAAACTATGACTTCTTATGGACCCTACCTTCCCCTTGGACGGTCTCCATGAGACGTAGGTCGTTAGAGGAGGACCCACTACTTTCCTTCTCCAATTAGGAAATCAATCCCATTTTACGTTGCATCGACTTCGGGGCTCCATATATGGCTTCTTTAGATGTCCTCTACTCTATAGAAAACCCTAAGAGAGAGAAAGAGATCGGCAGTAGAGAGAGAGAGAGAGAGAGAGAGATCGTGGGAGGAGAGAGAGAGGAGAACCCACGTTCTCTTGCGGTTACTTCTACGTTGCTATTCCTTTTCCTTCCAGATCTACTGTTGAGAAGTGGTAAGTCACATTTATTTTCTAGACTTATCCGTACTCTCTAACCATAGATAGAGATCTAATCATATGCGATCATTTGTAAAGATCACATCCTAACCATGTAATCTATGTTAAACATGTTAGGGTTGAACTTAGGAGGGTTTTCATGACTCTGACAATACCTCGAATCTACCAATATTAGAGGTAATAATTTCCTTCAAAGCATAGCCACAATAATATTGATTTATTTAACCATCTTATGCATAGTATAGGGAGTTTTTGCTACGTTGTTATATGTGATCTATGATTATTGAATTTTTTTCATGTGAACATGAGTTGATGTATGGAATACTTTAATAAACTCTTGCTGGATTTTTATTTGATATGAAACATAATGTGTGATGTGTGTTTTGAAAATGAAACCATGACATTATACATGCTTACATGAGATATATGTGAAGTTTATGCTTAAGAAATGATGTTTATATGCTTATGGTATATATGATGAATAGGGTGTTATGTGATTTGGGATTACTCATGTAGATGCTTAATCAGTGGAAGCCCTTTGCCCCATAAGTAATATAATTATACGTTAAAGAGAATTGAACTATGAGGATTGTGTTGGATGGAGTATTTTGGCAAAGCTATATGAATGTATTGTTGGTGAGTTACCAACGGATCTAAGAGTGGATGTTTGAGATGAATCCTTGAGAAATTGTCAATAATTGCGTGCCATGTGCCTTGTCTTGACTATGATGTGTGCGCCCTTTCACGGTTGGCTTCCGTTGAAGGGAAACGACTATTCTACGTCATGATGAACCGTGGGATGGGGTAAAGAGCGACCGTTGATCTTAAACATAATTAAATTGACTGTGTATTAAACTACTTAAATAAATATGAAACTAATCATGCATGCATGGGACCCGACTTAGTGGGTCAGCCCGTCGGGCCCTACGGCGCTAGCTTATGGTAATGTGGTGGGTTGCTATCACTTCCATTGGCTGGGTTTGTTTACATGAAGTTGTGGAATTACCCGCTTCATCGTGGACTTTGGTGACTAGTGACTAGTGAGAAGAGTTGGATTAAGTCCCGTCTCATTAGTCAGGGTGCCTTAGCTAGAGCATACATATCATGCATTGCATTAAACAAGATTTCTCATGCATGTTTTGAATTGGGTATGCTCTTTGTGTTTAAATATTGTTGTGTTATTCTTGGTGGGTGATCGTTACTGAGTTGATCGCGAGCAACTCACGTCCTTCTGGGATGGTGTTTTTAAAACACCATTCCAGACATCGCAGGTAACGATCCAGTAGATGAGGCTGATTTACAAGGTGAGGAGTATGAAGGCTCGTGGCAACAAATGGCAGACGATGAAGCCGAAGTAGCATGAAGATGTTTTTGTTTAGTTTCTTATTATAGTAAATTTGATTTCCCTTGATTATGTAATAAGTCCCTCAGAAAGACACTAGCTAAAACATTGAGTTGGACATGATTTCTTTTCATACATTTGATTGAGAATCTAGAGTAGAATGTTATGGAATAAGAACATTAATTTTCCGTCGTTATAATATGAATGCCACACATGTATGTGTTTATGGGTGAATGTGTGGAAACGCAACCCTAACACATATGAGTTAACACTAAAAAATTTGGCTAATCGTGTCATCCACGAGAGTCTAAATTGTGGGGCGTTACAAGTTGGTATCAGAGCATAAAATGAGACTTTGGGCGTGAGGCCCAATACATCGCATAATGAATTCACCCTAGGGATTAAGCCCCTGAAACTAGTGATAAATTAAATCTAGGAACGTCCACAAATGGTTGTACGAAGTGCTCGAACTTAGAAACCCACACCTAGGTTTCCCTTGGAATCAATAGGGTAGCCGTTGGACCTAGAGATGTGAGTTTAGGGTCTTGTGAGGAGAACTCCCACCTACCATTTATCTTTTGGAGCTCTTATTCATTCCCCATGCTTATCTCAGCACACCGCTGAGTAGAATAGTGTAACTCTATCGGAAAACACAAGTTTCTAATTTTTCCATGATTTTCGCTCTTAGGACAGATTGTTCGACCTATATGTAATGCTACAGTTATAGAAGGACTTCCAGAGAGTATAAAAATTTAAAGTTTTATTTTTAGACTTATAACTCAACCTAGAATACCTCTGTAAAATTTCAAATCAGTTGGATGAACAAAAAAATCAGGAAAATTCCGTTAATGGGCGAGATCCTACAAAATTCAGTGCTGATCTGCAGCAATTTTTGAGGGTAACAGTGGTTAGAACTCCAATTTACATTCCGAATTTTAATCTGAGAAAATTTTAAGATGTTCCTCTCCTAATATTCTATCTATATTTCAAATTTTAGAGGAAACGGATGCCTACGTTGAAAGATAAAATTCTGGGAGTGTAATCAGGTGCTGCACATCAGATTCGTGAACCTTACCATAGTTGGTGATGGCCCCAAAAAAGAAGAAGAGTGTAAAGTCCATCCCCACAACTACTTTCCGGTAGGAACCGCCATCTGAGGACGATGCCTCACCTCCTCCAACCGGCCCACAACATTGGGAAGCCATATTTGGAGCTTTCGACCGGCTAACAGGCATGATGCACCAACAACAAATACAATAGCAAGAGCAACAAGCTAGAGACTAGTTTCTTTTGGAAAGACTCGTGACCTTAATGACACCAGGCCAAACCTCGACTCAAGTGCCACCTACACCTCAGAACCAACCAGAGGCCCAAGTACCACCTGTAACACCCAGTCAAGCACCGCCTATACCTCAGGATCGCCCAAAGGCCCGAACACCACCCCCAACACCCAATCAAGCGCCATCTGTGATGCAGCCTAGATTTTCCCTACCAGAAGAAACTATATTGATAGAAAAGTTTATGAAGCTGTGTCCAGGGCCATTCATTGGTAGCCCTGAACCGACCAAAGCAGACTATTGGATTAAACAGATGCCAAAGAAGCTAGACACCATGGCATGCCCCCTCCATCAAAGAGTCACGTTAGCTGCCTACATGTTAGAAGGACCTGCTCACGTATGGTGGGAAGCGACTAAGAGATGGACCCCAGCAGATTATCAGTGGACATGGGAGACCTTTCGTGTCAAATTCCATGATAAGTACTTCCCCGAAGCCTATCGAAAGGAAAAGATGATGGAATTCTTTAAGTTAGAACAAGGAAGCATGACTGTAGCCCAATACGAAGACAAGTTTGTAGAATTGGCAAGTTATATGCCTAAAGTAGTGGAAGATCCAGAATATAAGATTCATAAATTTCAAGAGGGATTAAGGCCAAGTATCCGGTCCAAGATTAGCATACTGAAACTCTATTCGTACGAAGAAATTGTGGACCATGCTATGATAGCAGAGAAGGACACAGAACGTTACTTACAACATCGTAATCAAGCCAGGCCAGCAACATTAAAGAATAGGGTACCACCAAGTATCCCACCTATTCCTGAGAAGAGACTCAAGCTAGCTTACCATCAGAACAATGTGCCCGAACAATGTCAGACTCAAGAGAAGAGAGGCTGCTTCTATTGTGGGAAGCTAGGACATCAGATCGCGGACTGTTATAAGAAGATAGCAGATGAAAAGAAGGCAGCTTCGCGTGGGGACAACCGAATTCAGCGACCTCAGCAAACACCAAACCCAGCACAACTTGCTCGTCCTCCAGCACAGAGAAAAGAGACATCGGGCTCGAATCAAAGGAATCAGGGCCGTCTTTTTGCCATGGCACCACCAGACAATGTGGAAGAAGAACCTTGAGCCGTCGAAGGTACAATTTACATTCATGACGTTCCTGCTGTGATTTTATTCGATAGTGGCGCGTCTATTAGCTTTATCTCTGCATCTATGCTAGCACAATTAAACCTTCGGATTGATCGCTTAGACGAATCAATTGTAGTAGCTACACCCATAGGTCGAATTGTGGAATTGAGAAAGGTATGTCGAGAATGTCCTTTGACTATCGGCGAGGTCACTTTCAAAGCCGATCTAGTGGTGATGAATATGAGAGCATTCGATGTGATTTTAGGTATGGACTGACTTTCTAAACATTTTGTGAGCTTGGATTGCCACGCCAGGACTATCTCTCTAGCTCTCCCTAGTCGAGACCCATTAGTCTTCTAGGGCAAGAAGAGGAAGGAAGTGATTGAACGTTTGATGAGCATTATAGAAGAAGAGCAGCCTGAGTTAGCTGTTGATCGAATTCCTGTAGTGGCAGAGTTTCCAAAAGTTTTCCAGAATATTCCCAGGTTGCCTCCTGAGCGTGAGGTAGACTTCGCTATTGATCTCATGCCTGGCACGTCTCCAATAGCTTTACCTGTATACCGGATGACACCAGTAGAATTGCAAGAACTGAAGGTACAGTTAGAAGAACTCCTGGACCAAGGATTCATTCACCCAAGTGTTTCACCCTAGGCTGCTCCCGTTCTATTTGTGCGAAAAAAGGACAGTTCACTTTGGCTGTGCATAGATTACAGGAGGTTGAACTAGGCCACCATCAAGAATAAATACCCCTTACCGCGCATAGATGATCTGTTCGACCAGTTGAGAGGAGCGAAATTCTTTTTTAAGATCGATTTATGGTCCGGGTACCATCAGTTGCGTGTTAAGAAGGAAGATATCCCGAAGACCGCCTTCAGGACAAGATATGGTCACTATGAATTTTTAGTTATGCCCTTTGGGTTAACTAATGCCCTTGCAGTGTTCATGGATTTGATGAATCGCGTGTTCAATCCCTATTTAGACAAGTTTGTGATTGTGTTTATCGATGACATCTTAATTTATTCCAAGAGCGAGGAAGAGCACACCGAGCACCTGAAGGTAGCCCTGAGGACTCTAAAGAGAAACCAATTATATGCCAAGCTTAAAAAGTGTGACTTCTGGAAGGAAGAAGTGAAATTTCTTGGTCATGTGGTGACACACTAGGATATAGCAGTGGATCAGTCCAAGGTTGATGCTGTTCGACACTGGAGCCAACCGACTACAGTTACAGAGGTTCGAAGTTTCCTTGGTCTAGCCGGATATTACAGGAGATTCATCAAAGAGTTCTCTAAAATCGCTCGCCAACTAACAGAACTGACTAGAAAAAGTGTGCGATTTGAATGGGGCGACAAGGCAGAAAAAGCATTTTAAACTCTGAAGGGATTATTAACAACAGCTCCGGTTCTCACCCTACCAGAAGAGGGAGTCGAATATGTGGTGCATACTGATGCATCAAGATCCGGACTAGGATGTGTGTTAATGCAGAAAAATAAAGTGATAGCATATGCCTCCCGACAATTAAAGGCACGAACAAAATTACCCTACGCATGACCTGGAGTTAGCTGCGGTGATTTTTGCACTCAAAATATGGAGGCACTACTTGTATGGCGAGCAATTTAAATTGAATACGGATCACAAGAGTTTGAAGTACCTGTTTCAGCAGAAAGACTTAAATATGCGACAGCGCCGCTGGATGGAAACATTGAAGGATTTTCAGATCGAATTATGCTACAATCCGGGCAAGGTTAATGCAGTAGCCGATGCACTCAGTAGGAAGAAAACCCATGAGAAGACAATGTCTTATGCGATTAAGAAGTGGGAAATGTTAAACTTTATTAAGGACTTTGATGTCAAGTTGAGCTTAGGTGGGCGTAGGGCATGGTTGAGCAATGTCGTGTTAGAACCAATGTTGATTCGAAAAATTATCAATGCTCAATGTCAAGATGAGGAACTTCAAGAAGAAATAACCAAGGAAAGGGATTCAGAAAGTAGCAAGGATTGGCGAGTAGGCTCTGATGGAGGAATACGTTTTCGCAATCGCCTGTGTGTACCTAACGACCCAGAATTGAAACGTGAAATAATGGATGATGCGCATAGGTCTAAATTAACGATCCACCCTGAAACTACGAAGATGTACCAAAATATGAAAAGGCAATACTGGTGGAACAATATGAAGCGTGAAATTGTAGAATTTGTGTCAAGATGTCTCACATGCCAGCAAGTGAAAGCTGAGCACAAGAAGCCAGACGGATTATTAAACCAACCAGAAATTCCTACCTGGAAATGGAAGCATATTTCAATGGACTTCATTACAGGACTCCCGAGGTCGATTAAGAAGCACGATGTTATATGGGTTATTGTGGATCGCCTTACTAAGTCAGCACACTTTGTCCCGACTCGTGTATCAGCCCCCGTATTAGAATTGGCAAGTTGTATGTGAAAGAAATAGTACGGTTGCATGGTGTGCTAGTATCCATCATTTCGGATAGGGATTCACGTTATACGTCCTCGTTGTGGTCAAGGATGCAACAGGAAATGGGTACCTCCCTCAAGTATAGTACAGCTTTTCACCCCCAAACTGATGGTCAGATCGAACGAGTTAATCAAATATTAAAAGATATGCTGAGAGCCTATGCACTCGATTTTAAAGGAAAATGGAAAGATTACTTACCCCTTGCTGAATTTACTTACAATAACAATTACCAGGCAAGTATAGGTATGGCACCTTTTGAAGCTTTGTATGGTCGCCCGTGTCGTGCGCCGCATTGTTGGGCGGAAGTTGGAGAGCGTAGTTTGATCGGGCCAGAGATTGTGTAGCTCACTTCAGAGAAAATAGAAATAATTCGCAAGCGGTTACAGACAGCACAGAGTAGACAGAAGAGTTATGTAGATACCAGACATCGGGAGCTCGAGTTTAAAGAAGGTGATTTCGTGTTCCTGAAAGTATCACCGATGAAGGGAATGTTACGGTTTGGGAAGAAAGGTAAGTTAGCACCGCGTTTTATCGGCCCATTTGCAATCTTGCAGCGTGTTGGAGATGTAGCATATCGTCTTGCCCTGCCACCCCAATTGTCGAATGTGCATGACGTCTTCCATGTCTCAATGTTAAGAAAGTATGAGCGAGACGATTCCCATGTAATTGAGTGGGAGAAGATTGAGGTTCGAGATGACGTATCGTACGACGAAGAGCCAATACGCATTCTAGACCGGAAAGAGCATGTCCTTCGCACTAAAGTCATTGTTCTAGTTAAAGTTCTCTGGTCATTCCATGAAGAAGAAGCAGCGACGTGGGAAAGCGAAGAGGAGATGAAGAGGGAATACCCCCAACTATTCGCGGACTCATTCTAGGTAAACTTCGAGGACAGAGTTCAATTTTAAGTGGGGTGGAGTGTAACGCCCCATATTTTTAGTGTAAATTAATTAATTTATCTATTTATTAAGGTATTTATTTACTTATTTGATTATTTAATTTTTATTCAAAATTTAAATTTGATAAATTCATAACAAATCATCCATGTAAAATTAAAGAGAGATTCTTTTGTAAAAGTTGCCTGGAATAATCCCTGGAACAGTATAGAAGCATCATATTTTGAGAAACTCTCCATTTTACGTTTATTATGAAAATGCCACTAAATAAACCCCACGTTTTAAGTAGACTAATTTTCCACATTCCGTTTATGCTGAAACTTTAGGAGAACTCTATCAGGCCCAAAATAACCGTACACGTCAAATTTCGGCCCCATAGATCATAGTACAAATGTCCCGATCAGAAAATAGCCAATAAACGGCCCACCTCAGCTCAGAATTGTCCCACATTTCACGTCAACGGTTATTTTAATCTCACTGACCTATTGGATAGAGCGAAAAACTCCGATTCATCACAGTGGACCCCACCTGTCAAGCCCGTGCGTTTCACACGAGTTCCGTACGTAACCTTTATGTAAAAGTTTTTTTTTCTCTTCCTTCTTCTTCGGCGGACGCTGTAACAGCGTCCGCCCGCTGCCATCTGGGTGACCCACACCGTCCTCCAGGATGGGCCCCACAACCAGATCCATTACGTCCATTAGTTTTGCACTCCACCAAAACCCATGCCCCAAAGTTTTGCTACTTCCTGCGATCCATATGGCCCGCTACACTCTCACCATTCAAAGCCATTACCTTAAAAAATGACCTAGATCGGGCCGTTCCTTTGCATGGGTGCCCGGAGTTGAAACTATGACTTCTTATGGACCCTACCTTCCCCTTGGACGGTCTCCATGAGACGTAGGTCGTTAGAGGAGGACCCACTACTTTCCTTCTCCAATTAGGAAACCAATCCCACTTTACGTTGCATCGACTTCGGGGCTCCATATATGGCTCCCTTAGACGTCCTCTACTCTATAGAAAACCCTAAGAGAGAGAAAGAGATCGACAGTAGAGAGAGAGAGAGAGAGAGAGAGAGAGAGAGAGATCGTGGGAGGAAGAGAGAGGAGAACCACGTTCTCTTGCTGTTACTTCTACGTTGCTATTCCTTTTCCTTCCAGATCTGCTGTTGAGAAGTGGTAAGTCACATTTATTTCCTAGATTTATCCCTACTCTCTAACCATAGATAGAGATCTAATCATAGGCGATCATTTGTAAAGATCACATCCTAACCATGTAATTTATGTTAAACATGTTAGGGT
>PVNU02001913.1:0-80945 GCA_003013855.2 Liriodendron chinense | reverse complement strand
GTCAGTGCCGCCCCCGCTGCCACTGTTGGACATAGAGAGATGGCAACTTGTGGGCCGGAATGGAAGGTTAGGATTGTACGGTAAATGAGGTCTGTAGGGGCATGGTCAGGTGGCTGTCATTGTTGAACAGAGAGAGAGAGAGAGAGAGAGAGAGAGAGAGAGAAGATGGGTCTTGAGAGTAGAGAGAGAGAGGGGGGAAAGAGGGGGAAGGAAATGATTGCGACGACAGCCACATAACGCCGTTAGACACCAGTGCCTTGGGAGTTTCTCACTTGACGGAAACCTCGCACGGCTGTTGTTTGTGTGGACAAATCACAGCATGACACGTCAGGATCCCACCCACTTTGCTGGTTCCGGGGTCTCACCCAAGTCGCGCCCGCAAGAGGGGGAGGGAAATGATTGCGATGGCAGCCACATAACGCCGTTAGACACCAGCGCCTTGGGAGTTTCTCACGTGACGGAAACCTCGCACGGCTGCTGTTTGTGTGGAAAAATCATAGCGTGACACATCAGGATCCCACCCACTTCGTTGGTTCCGGGGTCTCACCCAAGTCGCGCCCCTCAACTAATCACAACCATTCTAGTCTTCTTTACCCCTAAAGTTCAACCAAATTACCTAAATAGCACCCACTTCAATCATAAATACCCCAATTCCTTTCATTTTACACATCTCACCTCCCTCCATTCCATCCACACCCCTTACACACCCGCATCAACTAAGAGAAAAACATCACATCCTTATTGAGGAGAGAGAATGAGAGAGCTACAGCTCATCCCATCTATCCACCATATAGAGAGAGAGAGAGAGAGAGAGAGAGAGAGAGAGAGTTCATATGTGCCTTCAATTAGCCAGGCCACACACAAACCTCAGCCATCCCAGCCATTAGTAAGTTGATTCACCTCCTTAAGGTCAATCCTTACGATAATCTATTCATCCATCACTCTCTCCTAGGTAACCCAAGTCACAAATCAGTTGTATTCACCCACATTTTCATATGTGCATATTTGCATCATCTTATATCTTTTTAACCTCTTGTTTCTCTAATCTATTTGAGTGTATGCTTTAAGGCTTTCTAGATTTTAAAATCATACTACATAAAAAAACTCAGACTAATCAATATCTTTTTACATTTTTATTATTATCTTTCTCAGGTAAAAGGGTCATGTTAGATCACATGCGTTTCGATCGCTCACTCCAATTCTTGTGTTGGAAATTACTTCTCTTTCATTCTCATCATTCCGGCATTCTAGGATCTGTATGAGCATTTCTTTTCTCAATCACCTTGCTACTCTAGTCAATTCAAGTGTATACTCTACGGCTTATTAGTTTTCTAAATTCCTTCAAACCAAAAACTCAGATTGACCGAAGTCTTTTTCTATTTTTTTATCGTCCCTCTTAAGTAAATGGGTCTTGATTGATCGCATGTGTTTCGATCCAACACTTCTGCTCTTGAGTTGGACATTACACCCCTTTATCCTTATTATTCCTGCATTTTAGCTTTTGTACCAGCATATTTCTTATCAACACCCCTACTATTCTAGTTAATTCGAGTATATGCTCTGTAACTTACTAGTTCTTGGATCGTGCCTCACCAAAAACTTGAGTTGACTGGAGCATTTTTCCGTTTCTTTATTGTTTCTCTCAAGTAAATGAGTATTAACCGATCGCATGCGTTTCGATTCCTCGCTCCTACTCCTAAGTCAGGCATTACACTATTGTATTGCATATTATCCATGTCATTGCATTAATGCTAGGCTAATCAAATCCCTTGAAATTTGATGAGTTTCCCAAAGTAGAGATTGCACACTCGCACGCGGGCAGAGTTGTCTAACACCTTCATTCTTTATCATTGAGGTTTCTCACTCGGAATCTCAAGTCGTAGATCAAAAGTTATTACGAAACAAGGAATTCTTAAATTTTATGGTTTCTAAAGCATTTTATAAGGTCTAGCTAACTACAAAACTTTTATTTAATTAATTGGCTAGTAGTGATTCTAAGTCAAATATTTCATATTTCGTGTCAAACCATACAACCGTATGAGTAAAATGCCTAAAGAGGCTCCCATGAACGTGATATTTGTGATCCAACGTTCATAATTGGCATGTTTACATACATGTTCCTTAACTTCAAGCATATAAAAATGATAAAAATACCCTTGGGAATTTAAAAATCTTTCCATACATTACTACATCAAAGAGGAAGGTAATTTCGATCCAACATTTGTACCACGTACAATCTTACATGAAAGAATGAACCATAAGACATCCTCCACTAGATGATATGCACAGCTTCCTTAAGATCTTTGGACATCGTCTAAGATTCATGGCTAGGATCTTCTAATCATGGGTACTTTTCTAAAACTATGGTGGTTCCACGGTCCGATCCAATAGACGAATGATGTGGATGACTTGAGCCCTATTCTACACTTGAAGAAATAAAAAACAGTTGCTTATTTATTAAATGTAATGAGATTTAAGAAGGGCAAATTTGTCATTTAGAAAATATTACCCGCCCTCAAGGAATAACTTAAATATTTTTTAGGCAAAAGACACCATAATACTCAACTAATTTCAACTTAAAATTAATCTTAAGAAAAAGAAAAAGAAAAAGAAAAATATTTGAAGGCATTTTTGTCATTTCAATTATTTCTCCAAACCGTCCCACTCACATGTCTCTACTTTATGAGCAGCTCCATTGAAGAGAGAGTATTAAAACTCTTATAACAATAATTATGTGAGGCTTATTGAGATAATTGTGAGGCCTTTAAGTCTATATCTGTTGTCTCAGCTCATGTTAATACATCAACTCAAAAATTAAAGCATATCCAAAGCATTAATAAGCCATAAAAGCAGACCCCAAAAGGCAAGAATGCATTTTCACCATTGAAACCATTATGTATGCCTTTTCCTTTTCTCTCTCTAGAATGCACATGAAATCATACCTTTGCTCTCGTTTCCCATAGTGGGGGTGGCTAACATTGTGATGTGACTAACAAAGATGGGTGGGTGTGCTAACAATGGGGCGTGTGAACTAACACATTAAAAAAAAATAAAAAAAATCATACCTTTGCATGCATTTAATGTGGATTAAACTGTCTAAATTGTGGGCCTCATTTCATATAGGTCACCCAAACCATAGAATTTGTGGGACTCATAATGGATGGTTCATATCCCTAAGATCAAACTAATAATAAAAATCTAAACCATCTGAATTGGAAGAAACAAGACATATTTGGGGTATGAGATGAAATGACTTTTAATCCTTGGTTTTCACTGGCCAGTAGGTTGACACCTAACAAATGGATGAGATGAAAAAATATATGAGTATTGATATTCAACTGACGTGTGTCCATCAATCTCTCTTTTTAGATATGGGTGGTCCACATCAGATTCACTCTCCTTTATCTTAAGGAAGGTTAAAACATGGTTTTTCTGTCCTTCTCTGTCTGCCAGGAATGATATTTAGTGGAAACACTATAGTGTGAGTCTTCCATAAATCACTAAATTGTGGAAACTTTGATCCTCTATTTTTATGGCCCACATTCATACAAATCCTGACCGTCTTTCATAAAAATCCTTGAAGTTGAAATACTGGTCCATTTTATTTATAACCGTCCACATTCATACATTCATTTTCTTTCTAACCGTCCATTTTATGGACACCACCTGAGCGGTTGGGGCCATCCATCCGGTCTGATTTCTGGGTGTGTCCATAATTTGGACTGATCGGATTAATAGGCATGCATGCCCTATCTACTTGTAGATGAGCTGCCACAGGTTAGTGACTTGTGAGGAACGCATATTGAGGAGCTTTAAGATCATGCACCTGCAGTCACATCCACTGTCACGTGGAATGCATGTGAAGCAATCCAAACAGTCCGAATTTTGGGTCCCACATGGATGGTCACCAATCATCTGGCTAGAAAGGACGGTGGATATGGTATTAACAAATCTTAATTGAACGGGGCAAAATTAAGTTAATTGAATAGTGTGACATTGGAACATGGCCCATCCGAAGAGGTTTGAGATCTTTCCACCAACCAATATTCTGAGTGCATGTGCAGGAACTGGCACACTCTTCTAGAGTATTAAATCTCCCCTCCATGTATTTTATATAGGTGTCCAAACTCAAATCTTCTCCTTATGTAAGTTTGTTCAAATACAATATAATAGCCTTTGAATATGGGCCATCTTTTAATGATCCAAACCGTTCCTTTGAATATGCGCCATCTTCTAATGATCCAAACCGTTTATACGATAAGTCTGGCTTTATATGGTGAAAATACATTAAATAAAAGTTTGGATTGGATTATTTCAATCAATCTGAGAGTTTTTTTGGCATCATCTATCCAAAACGACTAATCATATAAACGGTTTTGGGTCATTGACAAATGCCCCAATCCAACGGCTAGAGTATTGTGTGGTTGTAATTCTCGGGTTAGTCGACTCCAAGATGGACATGAGTCGCCTCAATTCACTCCGACTCAGTTGAGTCGGGGCGATTCACCACCGAGTCAGGACGAGTCATGACTCGACCCGAGACAAGATGGACGAAATCGAGTGGTTAGAGTCATCAAATAATGGAATATTGAAGCAATGCCTTATCCACAAAGGGACCCACATTTGGAACGGTCCAGATGGTCCTAATATCAGGATACAGCTACTCTTTGTATTATTGAAATGATAATAGCATTGGATTCCAAAATTGAACAGCCAACCAGTCCTTGTTTGAGTGGGACGTTCATCCCCCAAATAATTGAGAGTGTATCTCATCCATGTGAGATTTTACGAAAAAGGGCAATGGACACTTGCGAAATTACAAACGTGCACTTTGCCTACAGGTTTGCGAACACCGTGGCACACATCCGTCCATTTCCTTTATGAATTGCGGTCCACCTGTTGATGTCACCGGTTTGATTTTTTTTTTTTTTCCAGAGCTTTGAAAAAATTTGACCCACCTAATGGACGGCTTAGATCTAATGCCAGATGCTCTTGCCTACTCAAATTTGAGGAATTCTCAGGTTCTAAATCATACATCGTATTTCGGTGTATAGTGATGCATTACATTGAGATCTACTTCAATAATATCTTAGATGGGATAATTTTGGAGAAATCCTAGCCGTTGATCTGTTTAGTCCAACCGAGAATGGAATATGCTAAAAAAATCTCCACAATTGGAAGATCCCATCAACCAATTTTAGGACCCTTTTATGTTAGATGTGGATCGTTGTTGTGTTTCTCTACTTAAACCTCTATTTGTAGACCACGAAAGGAAAGGCTAGGACCGTCTTGTCATAGATAGTTTTGATCACGGACCATCCATGTCATGTACAAAAGATCAACAGTCAGCTTATCATGGTGCACCTGCACCGTTTTTCTGCCTATGTGTCATATTTGGGGGACATCCGTACTGTCCAGAATGTGGGGATCATAATGAAGATCACCTGGCGTGAAAATCAGACCGATCCATGCATTAGGTGGGTCATACATGTGCTTCAGGATAGATCGTTGGGTAACCATTGATTTTAATGGTGTGAGATCTATTAAGGGTGGATTGGCCTGATTTCTGGGCCATGTGATCTTAACGATGTAGACTACCTTCTGCACGGGTCAGATGTCACATTCATGCAGCACATGTGCCAAAAGAAGCATTACAAGCATTGTGAGCTTTGCATGGTGGGGGCTGTATGGGATCATTCCTCTAAAATAAATGTGGTTATTTTTTACTGGTGTGGCCCACTCTCTTCATGCATGCCAACGTGGCATTTTGTGTGGAATCTGGGCCATTCATTAGGTATATGGGCCAAAGTTCAAAGCTGGCCTTCTCATCCAATGAGCCACACATGTATTTAGAATGTGGACGTTTCTGCAGATCCATTTCAACCATCAATTTTTTTCGTACATGTGGGGCCCACCTAAATCACGAAAAGCCCGATCTGATATATAGGCTGACGGCACATGAGAGAAGGGGCCTACCTGACGAATATGCCACGTTGGCATGTGCTGGTGTGGGAGAATAACCTTCCCAAGCTCATATCTAACTGATGTGGTTAGGGTTGGCAAGGTGTCGAGTCGACAGCTGGCCACCCAACCGGGCCCACTTACATGACCCGATTGGGTTGAGTTCATCGGGTTTTAAGTTGAACTCAGGTTTATCAGCCATCCCTACGCTGCAAATGGCATGGCCCACCATGAAATCACCCATGTGGAAGCTCAGTCAGATCTAGTCATTAAGTGGGCCACTCCGGCCTACACCTGATGAGTAAATCCAAACCATTTGTGCCAGGTGGTCTAACGGTGGGGTCCACCGTTTGCAAGTGGCATGTTGGTGGGAAAGATGGGACAGCATGGTAAGTTGTCATGCACCATAAGAAAACGAACCCTGACGGCCTGACAGTCCCGAACCTGACACATAGGCACTGACTCTGTCCGTGGTTACACCAGAGGAAGCCGTGTATATATATATATATATATATATATATATATATATATATATATATTAGACCGTCTATCCTCTTTTGTGGGTCAGATGGAAAATAAGCATTACAATTGGGCCTAAGGAGTTTTTAACGGTGGGTGTTCAACCACCACTCTTTCCTATGGTATGGTCCAACTTAGAATTGGATTTGCTTTATTTTTTATTTCATGCCTTAACATGAGCTGGAAAAATGAATAGACAGCATAGATATAAAATAAATACATCAAGGTGGGCCCCATGATCGGGCTGCAGTGAGGCTGGGGCGCACCTAATCCACTCCCGGTTACCAAACCCGAGATCCGAATGCTATACCCGTTTAGAAATCAAGTCGGGGTCGGATCCACCATTTTGAACCTGATTACAAAACTGGATCTGCTGGTCCGGGTTGGGTCAGCTATATTGGACCTGGTTAAAACTAGGTCAGGTTAGGTCCAGTTAACTTTAATAATGAGATAGCCCAATTACAATACAAATGCATCAATGCAGCATACGTGTGTGATCTAATCCGTTCATCTAAGTCAACCAACCATATAAATGCCCATGTTTGATGTGGGTCCAATCAGACATTAATTCCAAAGCAAAGATTAAAGACCCAAATGAACCATATCGGATTTTTTTTAGAAAAAGAGACCTAAAACTGAAAGACCCGAACCCGATCAGCCCAAATCTGGTAACTAAGGACCCGACCCGTTGACAGTCCTAGGTGGAGGTGGTGAGTGGTTCAATTGGTAAAAAGGGAAGATATTAGGGGTTAGTTTGTAAGGGCGCGGTTCACAAATCCTACAACAACCCATATATGACAGAGCATATGCACCTCGTTGTCTCCTTGTTTTGTCCAGCTCATCCCATCCTAGCTGTTTGTTGAGATGCTCACCTCACAAAAACATGCCCACATGAATCATTCATCACCCATAAAACTTTGATACTCCAGCAGTGTGTGATAGATGATACACAGGCACTTAGAAATTGCATGGATACATAAGATACAAATAATTCAAAAATGAACTGCCAAAATTAGCTGTACTAGATTAGATCTATAATGAACCATAAATGAAACTTATCCGATGGTTAAGAATGAAAGTATCCAAAAGTCCTATTAAATAAAAATAAAAACGAGTGTCGATGAATCAAAGGTTATGATTGTTCAACAAATTTGGGTTTTTTTTGGGATTTAATTAACTTAGGAAGTGGGCTCGACAATGTAGTCGGTTTAATTTGAGTTAATATATTCCTAATAGGCCTTTTCTGATTGCCTGTGTATCAAGCATCATATGCAACCAGAGTATCAAAATAACTCCCTTTTATCATCTCTCTCTCATAATTCATCTACTATTGCCATGTTTCTTCCCATAGAAAATATCACACTTCAACCATCCAATCCTCTCCCTTCTACAAAACCCCATCTCCATTCCATGCTTCTTTGCTAGCTTCTCTCTCTCTCTCTCTCTCTCTCTCTCTCGTTTGTTTTCTTCCTATACAAAAATATCTTATTCTCATCCTCAAATCCTCCTACAACTACAAAAACCCAACTCCATTTCATTCTCCATCCATCCCATTTTCTCTCTCCTCCCTTATCATTTCAAACACCTTTCAAAAAGATTATTTTCCTCTAACAATCTCCATCAAAACAAAAAACAAAACAGAAACCCATTTTCCCAAATCCCATAAAACAACCTTCCATTGCCATTTAAATCATCTTCCACCATCAAAAAACAAAAAAGAGAGAAAAAACTCTTAAAATTCATTCTAGTTCAACATGAGAGAAATCCTGCACGTTCAAGCCGGGCAATGCGGTAACCAGATCGGCGGCAAGTTCTGGGAAGTTGTATGCGACGAACATGGCATCGATGCCAAAGGAAACTACGTTGGGAATTCCCACCTTCAGCTGGAGCGTGTGAATGTCTACTACAATGAAGCGAGTGGTGGTCGTTACGTGCCGAGGGCTGTGCTCATGGACCTGGAGCCAGGGACCATGGATAGCCTCAGGACTGGACCATATGGTCAGATCTTCCGGCCCGATAACTTCGTTTTCGGGCAGAATGGAGCTGGGAATAACTGGGCCAAGGGCCATTACACCGAAGGAGCGGAGCTGATCGATTCTGTTCTCGACGTTGTCCGCAAGGAGGCCGAGAACTGTGATTGCTTGCAAGGTACATTTTTGTTTTGGGTGCGTTTGGTTGCACCAAATATCATGATATTTCATGATTAGCCTGTCTGATTTGGTGCAACCAAACACATCCTTATTTTCTACAAGTGGCCTGCTAAGTTATGATATCCTAGGCGTCCATCAGGTGGGTCCCACTTTGTTGTTCTCGTGGTGCAAATATCAGGCCGTCCAGTCTTCGGATGGGTTGTGAGTCTGTTGAATGTGGACTGTTGATCATCTTTCCTGCAATGCTCTCTCTCTCTCTCTCTCTCTCTCTCTCTCTCTCTCTCTCTCTATTTTAAATGTGGCCTCCTTGATGAATGTACATGGTGGGGCCCACCTGATGAAAGGATCGGATGTTGCACACAGCAAAAGAATCTTCATGGGAAACATTGGGCTCAGTTTGGTCTTTTTCATAAGAGATTCCATCTTTCAAGCTAATGGTTGGAAGGTCAGGAACACCCATCCTTAGTTGGTCCCACCCGATGGACGGTTGAGATTGACGATTCAATCTTTTCTTTTGCTACTAATCAGGATCATCCATTTTTCTAGCCATGGATGGGATGGTTAATTAGAACCGTTCAAAAGAAGCAATTTTGCCCTCCTCGCCCATCAAGATGAGCCTGATTGGATGGACGGTTCGGATCGATGATTGGGCCAATTCCACACCCAAAGCATCTCCAAGAAGGAAAACTCATCAATTATAACCAATCAGCACCATCTATTCCACTGGCCATCGATTGGATGTTTAAGAACTATTAAAAAGAAGTGATTTTTTTCCCTCCTAGATCATCAAGAGCAGCACAATTGGATGGACGGTCCTGATTGTGGACAGAGGAGATCCATTTATTAATCCAACGGTCTGTTTTTTTTTTCTTGGCAGGCTTTCAGATCTGCCATTCACTTGGTGGTGGGACAGGGTCAGGGATGGGGACCCTACTCATATCAAAGATCAGGGAAGAATATCCAGATAGGATGATGATGACGTTTTCAGTGTTCCCCTCACCTAAGGTCTCAGATACAGTGGTGGAGCCCTATAATGCAACCCTGTCCGTCCATCAGCTGGTGGAGAATGCTGATGAATGCATGGTCTTGGACAATGAAGCTCTCTACGACATCTGCTTCAGGACCTTGAAACTCACAAATCCTAGCTGTAAGTTCTCTTTCATCTTCTTATATTGTTGTAGATCAGTAGCCATTTGAGTCCATGTGCGACAGATTTGGATGTGCTCTTCCTCAGGGTTGAGTCGACTCGGCCAATGACTGAGTCAACACAGCGGGTTTTATAACTCAGTAAAACTTCATACTTCTAACACAATTCCAATGCTGTCCATCCACCCAGTCGGCGATCTGAACCATCTGATCTCAACCACCATGAGTGGGGTCACATGCTGCCTCCGTTTCCCCGGCCAGCTCAACTCCGATCTCCGCAAGCTGGCCGTCAATCTCATTCCCTTCCCCCGGCTCCACTTCTTCATGGTCGGATTCGCCCCACTCACCTCCCGTGGGTCCCAGCAGTACCGGGCACTCACAATCCCTGAGCTGACCCAGCAAATGTGGGATGCAAAGAACATGATGTGTGCGGCCGATCCCCGCCATGGCCGCTACCTCACCGCGTCGGCCATGTTCCGTGGCAAGATGAGCACTAAGGAGGTGGATGAGCAGATGATCAATGTCCAAAACAAGAACTCATCCTACTTCGTTGAATGGATACCAAACAATGTGAAATCAAGCGTCTGCGACATCCCGCCGACTGGATTATCGATGTCGTCCACCTTCATGGGCAATTCCACGTCGATCCAAGAGATGTTCCGACGGGTGTCGGAGCAGTTCACCGTCATGTTCCGGCGCAAGGCGTTCTTGCACTGGTACACCGGCGAAGGGATGGACGAGATGGAATTTACTGAGGCTGAGAGCAACATGAATGATCTGGTCTCTGAGTACCAGCAGTATCAGGAGGCGGTCACCGAGCAGGAGGAAGATGACATCGAGGAGGCTGAGGAGGACTGAGGTCGACAGTGGTCCAGCACTTTTACGAAAGATATGTGACGTCCATTCCAGGCGGCCACCGAGTTCACTACCTACTGCATGTGTGGTACTTGTGTAGAGTGATCTGGACCATTTGTTTGGTGGGGCATCATAATTTTCTTTCTACAACCCATCTACAAAGTGGCCCACCAGTTGAACGGTCCTGATCACTTTAGATGTTTGCTACCTGCCCTTCAGAATCATGCTTCTGTTGGCTTATGCTCGAAAAAAGTGTATTGTTTGAGTGTTTGTATGTGGTAGTGCAATAAAGGGGATTAATGTCCATCATAATTCCCACTCCATGCTTGTTTATTTAAATGGTCCACCGGATCAATGGTCTTGATCAGTGTAGATGCATGTATGAGATCTGTTATTAATTTGTACAAGGGTTGTATCTATGGATTATTTTCAGTAATTTTGTTTTATTTATTATTTATTGTTTCTTTGTATTTTAGGGCAATACTATGGTTCTTAGAGGTGGAGTTTGCAATGTGGGGCTCATGGTTTTATGATCTAGACCACTGATTTGATGTCCCATCAAGGATGAGATCAGTCCGAATGGACGATCCTAATAACCTTTAGATTGTGGACCCACAAATAGATGGTTAAGGAAAGAAAGACGAGACAATTCACTTTCAATTAGAAAATGCCAAATATTGGATGGCTGGAATATTTTAATCTTGGAGGTTTTTGGGAGTGGTTCATTCAGTGGATCCGTCATTTCAATGGTCTGGATCATCAAGCCACTGGCCTAAATGTGCAAAGTAGTTTTCAATCCAATGTTTGGCATTCGGTCCTACGGAACTCTCGCCCCATCCTTCTTTTTTGCTCCACAGAGCAAGATCCAAGCCGTTCATCAACGGGGTGATGCCTGAATGATTTGGACCGTTCATCTGTTCCTACATTATTGATATACCACTGCAAAAGAAAGCTACGGTTCTTAAATGCTAATCATCCAACGGGGGTAGATGAAAAATTAAAAGTCAAGATGATATTTAAAGGGCAAAAATCCAACTTTGGAGTGTGCGCCGAATCATTTTAATCTGGCACGCCGAGCCGTATATAAGGTGGGCCCCGCCGTGTAGATTATGTGGCCAGAAAATGCGGGCGCGAATTAGGTGTTACCCCGGGAACAGCTTAGTGGGTGTTACCCCTACCGTATGGCCCACATAGATGATATTTTTTATATCCACTCCGTCCATCCGTTTATAAATCCCATTTTAGGATAAGGTTCCAAAAATTATGAAGATTCAAATCTCAAGTGGACCATACCACTGGAAACAGTGTGATTGAGTGCTCCACCATTAAACATTCCAATGAGCCCTTGGTAAGGTTTTGGTAATGTTTATTTGCAATCCAAGCTCTTGATAATGTTAATAAGGTCTTGATAAAGGGAAAATATAAATATCAGTTTGATCCAAAACTTTTGTAGCCTACAAAAAGTTTTTAATGGTTATTAATCACTGTTTCTAGTGGTATGGTCCACCTGATATTTGGACCTTCTTAAGGTTTTGGATCATGTCCTAAAATGATACGAGAAAACCGATAGACGGAATAGATATATAGAAAATACATCAATATGGGCCCCACACGGTAGGGGTAACACCCACTAAGGTGTTACCAGGGTAACATCTAATTCGCTCCCAGAAAATGCAGGCTTCTCTGACCCTCGATAAGCCACTCATTAATTGCAAAAAGAAAAAAAAAAAAGCAGCCATCTAATACCATCCATTTTTTTCATTCTTGGATGGTAGTTGAACAGCCTAATGGCCCGTTTGGCACCCTGGAATCCAGGAGAAAGTGAGGGAAAGGAGGAGAAACTGGTTGCTTTATTATGTTTGGCACCATGATTTGAAGAGAAGTGGATTTGAGTGGAATCCAGGAGAACTCAAAAAGGCACTTTTAGCCCTTTTTCAAATCCTCAAAAAAAAGGTGGGATTTGAGGAGAAATTCTTCCCAACGTGGGACCCACTATAATGTGTCCGTAACTATGGGACCCAACATGATGTACAATTTCCATCCAACTTGTTGATAAGGTCACAAGGACCCGGATGAAGGGACCACACAAATTTCAGTTTAATCGAAGACTTTTGTGCATCATAAAGGTCTCACTCTCCATTTTTTCTTGTTTTATGGTCCACTTTAGATGTGGATTTGCTTTATTTTTTGGATCTTGGCATAAAATGATATGTAAAAAGGATGAATGGCATGGATTTAAAAATCGAGGCTAATACGGTAGGCATACGGTGGGATTAAAATTTACACCGTCCATTCCTTCATGTTTGATTTCTCTCAAGTCTTGGCTGCCAAACAGAAAATTTGGAATTGATAAGAAGTGGAATCGGTGAGAATTCATATCATGGAATCCATTTCTCCTCACTTCTCCTCAAATCCATGGTGCCAAACGGGCCATAAGTCTTGTTTATCAAGGCATCTGCGCAGTGGGGCCCACCAGATATATGGATTGGGTTTCATACACACATGCCACCATGCCTATGATCTGAGCCGTTAAAATACTGGACCCACAATGAAGTCACATCCAAAAAAGAGATATTTTATATTATCTATATATATATATATATAATTTAAACATCGAAAGCATCATCGGGGTCCATAGCTCAGTGGCAGAGCATTTGACTGCAGATCAAGAGGTCACCGGTTCGAACCCGGTTGGGCCCTTCTTTTTTTTTTGAGATCCCTGCCGACCATTGGGTGGGCCCCGCAACGTATAATAAAAATCCCACTGCCTCTTTCCTTTTTAACTTCCAGACCATCATCTACTGGGAAGGCCACACAGTGGTTCCACTTGTATGACATCCAGACCGTCCATTAGTCGGCCCGTGCTTAGACATCCATCGCCTTGCCTTTCAATGAGTTTGCTAACTGTGGGTCCACTTTGATGTCGGTGGATCCCTAACTGTGGGGTCCACTTTGATGTATGTGCCTTACATCTATCTACACCGTCCATCCATTTTGACAGCTCATTTTAGGGCATTACTAAAACAAAGGCAGTAAAAGGACAGTGGACCGTCCAAACTGTATTTGAATTGCATGGTGCCGTCAGCACTCGAACTGTCCTTTTATTTTTTTATGGCGCACCAATTGATGTGCTGGTTCTCACACGTGAGTGATACTTTGTCACGTGTGGGGCCTGTATGGGGGAGCTGATCCATGGCATGTGTGTATGACACTCAATCCATATATTAGGTGGGCCCCACTATGCACTTTGTCACGTGAGTAGCACTTTGTCATACACACATGCTAATCACCAAAAAACAGCCACTCCACTCATCTGGTGGGCCAGTGTATTTCTCTAGCCTGACATCTATCTGCAGACCTCAAAAGGTACGGTTAGGATTGTCTGATCCAGGTGCCTTTCATATCATGGACCCTCATGTGAGACCGATGATCCAGATCGCAGAACCATCATCCCCACCGTACAAAAGGAAAAATCCAAGTACAGCTTTCTTGTCCTCGGGTGGGTGGACGCGGATTTCCTGCCCGGGAGCGAATTAGATGTTACCCTGGTAACACCTTAGTGGGTGTTACCCCTACCGTGTGTGGCCCATATTGATGTATTTTTTATATATCTATGCCGTCTATCTGTTTTATAATATCATTTTAGGATATGATCCAAAACCTTAAGTAGATCCAAATGTTAGGTGGACCATACTACTAGAAACAGTGATGAATAACCATGAAAAACATTTGGTGGGCCACAAAAGTTTTGGATCAATCTGATATTTATATTTTCCCTTCATCAAGACATTATTAACATTATCAAGAGATTGGATTGAAAATAAACATTACCAAAACCTTAACATGGGCTCTTTAGAATTTTTAATGGTGGGGCACTCAATCACACTGTTTCTAGTGGTATGGTCCACTTGAGATTTGGATCTGCATAATTTTTGTAACCTTATCCTAAAATGGGCTGAATAAACGGATGGACGGAGTGGATATACAAAATATCATCCATGTGGGCCATACGGTAGGGGTAACACCTAATTCGCTCCCTGCCTGCGAAAGCCTTGCGCAGTAAGTTCCTGTGCTGGGAACCTAGGTGGGGCCTACAGTGATTTTTTTTTTTTTTTTATAAATCCACCCCGTCACCCCGTCCACCAGTTTTGTGAGCTCATTTTAGGACATGAAAACAAAATTGAACCGATCCAACACTCAAGTGGGCCTCACTAAAGGAAAAGGTTGGTAGGGAAATTACTACCGTTGAAACCTCCCTGGGATCCACATTGATGTTTATATGATATCCATACCGTTCATAACGTCACTACTACTGGGATGAACAGAAAACACAAATCTTATCCTGATTCGAAACTCTTGTGGCCCCACAAATATTTCAACTGTGAATGTTCAATCTTCACGTTTTCGGCCCACTTGAGTCTTGGATCCGGTTCATTTTTGTTCTCACTTCCTAAAATGAGCTCCCAAAACGGATGGACGGGGTGGATTTATCAAAAAAATCACTGTGGGCCCCACCTTGGTCCCAGCGCAGGAACTTCCCGCGCAAGGCTTTCGCAGGAAATCCGCGTCCCGGGTGGATATCTCTAGACGTAATTCCACCTCCCGCGTAGCCGTTGGGTTCTGCCCCTCTTCTATGCTGAAATTCAGAAGGCCCAAGCTCTCTCTCCTGTTTCCTTTTCCCTCCTTTCTCTTCCTTCCCTTCTCTCTCTCTCATCAATTCTCACATTCTTCTTCCTCTCCCAACTCCAACTTCCCTCTGTCTCTCCCTTCTTTCCTATTAAAAACAGGACTCGAATTCGAAATTGCCCCCAATGCTGAAATTCTTCAATCCCATTTCATTAATGAGCAAGTCCCAGTTTCCCAATCTTTACTCGAATTCCTTTTGAAAACTGATATCAACTTCTTGAATTCGACAATCAGACACCTATCTGCTGATGGGTCCTCCTCGGAAATCCTCAACATCTACCGCATTTTTTGGATCTCCGGTGCAAATCCCGACAATTACACTTACCCTTATGTTCTCAAGGCATGTGCAGATCTTGAGGCATTTGAAGAAGGCAGATCGATCCATGCTCAGATTTTAAAATGCGGCTATGGGCCCCATCTCTATGTCGCAAATTCTCTCATTGATATGTATGCTAAATTGGGGTTGGTGTGGTCCGCCCGTCAGGTGTTTGATGAGATGACCAGCTGGAATTTGGTTTCCTGGAATTCCATCATATCGGCTTATGGACTCAACGGATTCCCCGAGATTGCAATAGAATTGTGTAATTCAATGCAATACAAAGGGATGAGATTAGACAGAGTAGGTTTGAAGATTATCCTCCCTGCATGCGGTCTCCTCAAAGCAGTTGGACTTGGAAAATCTGCTCATGCACATCTGATCACATCAGGTTTAATTTCAGATGCAGTTTTTGCGACTGCAGTTATAGATATGTACATGAGATGCAGTGAGTTGAATGTCGCAAAGAGAATTTTCGATGCGATTCCATTCAAAGATGTGGTGAGTTGGAATGCGATGATTAGTGGGTCATCTCGAATGGGAGAGTTACGAATGGTGCTTGAATTCTTTCACAGAATGCAAGTAGAAGGTACTATATCGCCAAATGTTGTTACTGTTTTGGTGGTCCTTCAAGCTTGTGCTGATTTGGCGGTCCTCCTAACAGGGGAGTGTATCCATGGCTACATTGTAAGGATCGGGTTGGGTTCGGATGTTTCCGTGGCAGCGCTTTTGATAGACATGTATTCAAAGTGTGGGGAACTGAGTTTGGCTTGTTGTGTTTTCGACAAAATCTCAAGAGGGACTGTAAATTCATGGAGTGCGATGATACATGGGCTCGGAATGCATGGAAATGGAGAAGCTGCTTTGATGTGCTTTTTCAAAATGTTGAAGACTGGCATTGATCCCGACGAGGTCTGCTTTCTTCTTGTTTTATCTTGTTGCAGCCACAACGGATTGGTAAATGAGGGCTGCAAGATGTTCGAGTATATGATCAGGCAGTTTGGGATTCATCCTAGAATGGAGCACTATGCGACAATGGTAGATGTTTTTGGACGGGCAGGATTGATTGATGAGGCATTTAGAGTAATCAGTTCTATACCGATAGAACCAGATATCGATGTGTGGGGTGCGTTCTTGGGAGCTTGCCGTATTCATGATGATTTCAAGATTGGGGGAGCAGTTGGGGATCGGTTGATCAAGGTGGGCCCGAGGATGGCCGGGTATTATAAGCTGCTGTTGGGGATTTATGCAGGAAAGGGGAGGTGGGATGAAGTGGAGAAGATCAGAAGGTTAATGGAAGAAAGGGGAGTGAAGAGTATTTCTGGATGTAGTTTGATTGAAATGAAGAGCTGAAGAGGAAATATATAATTCAACCAAAAAGGTGGGTCACATAATTCAGTGATACATTCACCACTGCAACCGATCCTGAATGAATCACTAAAAGAATCTCCTTCGCCAGAAAATCATACCCAAAGAGCATTGCTCCAACCATCCATTTGCAGGACCACAGCCAGGACAAGATGGTCTGATGGATGAGAACCTGGTGGCATGAACTGTCTATAATGGGGCCCACAGGATGAATGTTCTGAATTGCCGAAAGCTGCACAGCACCTGTACAGTCATTGGGCCCTAACTGAAAATGCCACTTGTTTGATCTGCAATCGTACAACAGCTCATAAACGAAGCTTTCTGCAAAACAAAGCTTTGTACATGGAAGTCTAAGGCCCGTTTAGATGCACCTCCACAAGCTAGTCATCGACTCACCAAAAACCAATGGGATTTAGCACCTATCTTGACGAGTGGGGAATCTGTTGGGGGTTTGCGAAAGTGCATCCAAACATATGTCGCTAGCTAGGTTTAGGTCAAAATGGCATTTAGGCGTCAAACATCCCTTTTGAGATGGTGCGTCCAAACAGGCAATTAATGTACAAAATGCATCTAAGATCATGTAAGTGCATTTAAGTTCATCCAAATACATTATGTAAGTGCATCTACGCTCATGCAATGTACTTGATGCACTTGCATATTGTACATTTTGGATCCAACATCAAATCAATATCATGAACATGTGTAATGTAGATCAAACCAGAGGATGGAAGAAACAGTTCTTAACAATATAAGAACTTCTGATAATTAAAATTATATATGGACAAGATTGTTCTCACATAAAATTCTGATCTGATAGAGTAGTACAAAAGAATTGAATAATATTGATTGGCCGCCCACCAACCAATGCCCCTAAATGTGCTCAATTTCTTTCCCGAGAGCCCTTCCATGGCCTACTCTCCCCATATCTCTATGCAAGATCTGGGAGGCTGTTCATCAGGTGGGCCCCAGAAATCTGGTTGGCCTGTTCATCAGGTGGGCTATACTTGTTCAATGTGGACTGGGAAAATATTTTTCAGTGGTCTATTTTAAAAAATGGGCCCACTCGATGACTGGACCGGCCTATTTTGGGCACGGCATATAAATGGTGAATGCCACCAACGAGCAACCTGGACCCCTAACACACGCCACCGACACGCAGTCTGGACCTCTTAACACATGCCACGTTAGCATGTGTGGACTCCACTCACCTGAGTAGCTGTATTTCTTTTGGTACACATACTCTGGCGCGAATATCAATTCTTGCATACTGTATATCTGTATCTGAGTTCTATTGGCAGAATCATTTTGACAAGACCCAGCAATGCAGTCTCAATCTACACTCTTCCGATTGGCGAAAAGGGTGGGTCCAGAACGAAACATGGTGGGATCTCACCGATTCGCTTTGTAGCTTTTCTCTTCTCTTCCTCCGCCACGGCTTCCATCAAGTACCTGACTTCCTCCTCCAGAAGCAGCTTCAGTGAGTTGCATTGGAGCCTATGGTGGCTGGGGTCCTGCCTGACTGCCATGGAGACTTCGACAGTGTGCAGAAGGGCAACGCAGATCGAGAAGGCCTCTAAGGTAGACAGTCGTGCGTGAAAATCAACTGCGTACTCTCCTTCACCGGCCACTGTTATAGTCAGTGCCGGAACCTTCTCTTTTGATCCCTACGTGGAGAAATCAACCACAAATAGGAAACTATGAGAGACCTGTAGAGGTGTTACCGCAGTAGGGTGCAATGAAAAGTATTCAAAAATGATTACATAACAGCTGTAGCAGTGGTAATGGTATTGAAAAAACGGCTACGTAATGGTAATGGTGGTACCTTTTATTCTGAGGGAAAAAAAATGGCCCCTAAAGGCCATAACGGGCTGATACATTTTTTCATTTAAAAAAAAAAAATTCCACCGTTGCAGGCCCATAACGGCTGTTACAACCCGCATCATAATGGTCATACAGCTGATGATTATATTGGCTGTCACTATTACTGAACACACGAAGAATACCTCGGTGGCTGTTACCATCACTGAATACTTTAGTGCAATGTTAATGTACAAGATTGTATATATCTTTTACCACGTTGTATATAACCTTTTAGGTAAGATAATCTACCTGTGTGATCTCATTAGGAGAGGTTTTATCTTATCATTAGATTGTGTATGAGCATAAATGTGAGAATTTTCCCTATATAATACATATACAACTTCCAGAGTTCCAATGTCCTTTGTACAAATTTCAAAATGACACTCATTGAAGTATAATAGATGAAATAGAGATTTATGTGTGATTCTTGGTTCGTGAATAATGGGACACATGGTTCAGTATTCCAAACTGTTGTACTGATGGGCCAAACAATGGACAGGGATCCCCAAATGAATCCCTGATGGGAAGATCCTAGCCATCTGATGTTGGCCTTCTCACGTTGAACATGAACGTGCTGCCGCATTTTCTTTTTTGTTGGTTATTTGCAGGCAATTGGTCAAAGGGGTTAGGGTCTTCAACTCAAAAGAAATTGTGGGTAACACCATCCAAGATGAGGCCCCATCAGATCAATGGTTTGGATCAAACTCTTGGCCCTAGGGCACAACACTTATCCTCAAGCCAAGGATCATATAATTATGGCAGAATATTATAAGCATTCGATTTAGACATTTTAAGAACATCAATGCTCAGGAAGAGTATGACAATGAGATGCAGGGTCAATATGCACGTATGGACCTCAAACCCAACCATGAAAAACGCAGGCTTCTCTTTAGATGGGTCACAGTAAGAACGGTTAACCAATGAGCTGCCACATTCACCACATAACAGTTCTCTCATATTCACATACCACACTCATAACTGTGGCATCATATCGCCCCATGGAGGCCTAGACATGGATGGATGGATGATCGACAATATCCGTATTCCAGCTGCCACTCTGGATGGGCCACGTCCCAAAAGTATCCTAACCAAATGGCCATGAAGATCAATTAGAGTTGAATATATTTTTTTGGGTGCAATAAATTTCATGAAGTACACAAAATTTTGCATCAAATTAGATTGATTCGTCATGAAATTTCATGATAGTTGGTGCAACCAAACACACACTTCAAGTATCCAGCTTCAACCATATACTTTCAAGGTCATGATCATCCACAGTAGCAGCAAGATGGACAGTTCTCTGAGTGCTGGTCCCATGGGGTATGTCATTATTCATGCAAGACCCAGACAATTCAGCCAAAAGCAGAATCTGCATCAAGCAGTAAGCTTACCTGAACGAAGAGTTCCAATGGCCACGGATTCTCTGGATAATCAGCTACGTTCTCAAGACTAGGATTGTCGAAAACGACGATCGGGCAAGCCATGTCCCATCCCCCACAATCGCATCCCCCACCAGATCGCCATCGATCCAGCAGCTTTGAAGGCTCACCACCATCTTCAGTGGTAGGCAAACCATGTGTCCCACTCGGAGTGACCACCTTCACATTCATTGGACTTGCACTGCTGCAGGCTGCATCGCTGTCAGGTAAAGTCAGATCCTCCTTACTGGAGCAGATCTTATCACCCATCTTGTCTTTCAAGCTCTCCCTTTTCTCAAATGGAACCTGAATTACGATTGCCGCAAGTTCAAGATGAGAATGCAAATCCATGGGCCCCCGTGGGTAATGGTCTGAAGAATCAGAACTGTCACTACGCAAGGCATGTGTCTGAGGCCGTGTACACCTGCCCGGCTCATTGGAGCCAGTTGACTTAGCATTGCTTGCACCCAAGCTTTCGCCAGCATGGGCTTCTTGGACAGTCACTCTCTTTCTTGCTTGCGCAATGTCATATAATACAAACTCTGTTACTGTAGAGGTATCCAAAGATCCGCCATTTCTCATCTCAGAGCACAGATAACAGGAAACTTGCATCTGACCGATGATGCTCGGTTGTTTCTGTCGACTACTTTTCTTTTTACTGCTCAGAGAGTGGAAGGTATAGACCCAATTGAAGGCACTGTCTGTCCTCCATGTCTTGGCAGAAAGGACGTCTTCCTGATCCTTCACCGAGAACTCAAAAGAGGGTATTCCGTGCTTATATTCCAGTTTAAGGAGACCATGAAGGTGGGCCGGCGAAGAAGCTGCTAACGAATTTTGTTGATCGTTCTTAATCAACTGCCCATCACATTCTGTCTTGTGGGCCATCTTTGAGAAGTCATGCAACAAGGATTTCCTAAGCATTCTGTCTCTCCTGATGCAAGGGGAACCGGCAATGGCTGTAGCATGGCCATCGATTTCTTTTGCTGAGACAGGCGGGTCCCGCTGAGACTTGGACTTCTTGATTGGATCCAACATCCTTTTTAGCGGGCTGAACCGAGATTTTGGACTGGCTTTAGACAGATTAGGTTCTGATCTATAAGGTGAATCTGCCATTCTGACCATTGCAGATGAGGACATGGACAGAGCCCACATCTTGTCTTTTTCCATGAGGCCATTACCATCACTTTCAGGAGCTGAGGTCTGGCTGCATTTGAACTTTGGTTCTTCCATTGAGCCACTTTCCACCGGTTCAGCAACTGTTTCGCCACAGCGCCATGCCGCATCCTCCGAGTCCAAACAGATCTCCAAGAAGCCATCAGGCGGGGCATCTAGGGCATCTAGAGCTGTCCAATGATGGGTACTCTTGTGATCTTCAGGAAGATGATAGGAACGATCTAGGCATTCTGGAGAATGTGATTCTATGTAATTTTTACCAATGGATGTTGAACTCTCATTTGCATCAGAAGAAACCTGTGGTGATCTCTTCTTCTGGGCAAGTGGGCCACCTTCACTCTGGCTAGGCCGAGACAATGAGTCAATAATCGTGAACGTTAAAGAAACATCACGGTTACGTGACGACTGTATCGTTCTTAGTCCTTTCATTTTCCTTACAGATTCTGAGCTTTGATATATAGAACCCCTCTTCAGCTCTTCATCACTACTGACTCTAGAAAGCCTGGATGGCATGCTTTTACGGGAGGGAGTCAAAGAGTTACCGAAGCTCAATCCCGCGATGTTGTCATGCGGAGGTTTTAAAAGGCGGCTTCTGCATATGGGTTTTGATTTTTCACTTCCAGCTTCAACCCTAGAACAACAGCGGTGTGAGCTATGCTCGGTTTTTGTGCTTCGTGCCTTGCACCGGTTCTGTCGTTCTGAAGCTGCATCTAACCCCATCAATGCGTTGAGCTGCAAGAAATTGAAACAACATATCAAGATCATGTCAACACTCTAACAGAAGAGCAAGTGCTCTAATTATGATATGGTTCGAAAGATATAATGCAATGGCAACATATTTTCTAGGCCCACGCACATGCAATAAAGCTCATGCACACACCACATGCGCTAGCATGGCACAATATGTCCTACATCAATCCACCCATCAGAATGGCACCAGTAGATTGATGCCCTAGACCAAGAATCAGGTTGATCCACAGGTAAGGTCAGCCATAGTTTGCAAAACAAATGTATGGCGATGAAAAACTTGGCTGAAGTTATTCTAACCCATCCACCTGTTTCCAATATTGGGGCCCACAGGCTGAGTGGACCATTCTTGGGAAAACATGGGCTGATGGATGAATTGGATTTCACACCTATGTGCCATGTGTGGCATGCATGTGAGCTTTATTGCACACACGTGTGCTTAGTGAAGCTCATATCTCCTTTCATTTTAAAGAATAAAAGAAATTTCATTAATTCATCAACGCAATCCATAGTAATATAACTTAGGCACATGTAGAAGGGTTTGAAACCCAATATATAGAGTTGTAAATTGAAAAATAATGAATACCCATGTGACCCACCACAATCATGAACATGATGTATTACTTGCCACGGAAACATGAGAAGAACATGTGCTTTTCAGTAATCAAATTGGACTAGAAAGTTCCAAGAGAAAATTAGTGCTAGACATCCAGTAGCATGTCCGTAGACTCTCATCCAGTTTATAAAATTAATAAAATTAAAAAATGTATATATATAAATAAATACTCAAGCGGACCTCCCACAAACTAACATGCCTTAAAGACTGTTACTCCCAATGACGTAGAAGGCAAAGATACGTATGCTTTCTCACAATCAAGGCTTTGCTAAGCCCACACACATGTACAATTCAGCTAATGCACACATCATCATCACGTATGCCAACGTGGCAAACAAGTGAAATATCCAAGACATCCATCAGGTGGACCTCACCATGCAGATGTTACTACACAAGCTACAGGTGGTCCATTCAGTAGGTGTACCATGATATTGGAAATGAACTGACAGGTTAGAAAACTTCATCTGATTTTTTCACCACTGTACATTACTTGAGTTGATTGTGGGCCACCTGCCTAGTGCACTGACCTGATTCTTGGGATAGGGAATCTAAATAGTGGTACCCTTCAGATGGATAGCTTGAATATTGCACCTGTCCACCACAATGGCATATGTGGTGCACAGGCGTGTGGGCTTAGCAAAGCTCCCATAAATTCATAATCAAATTGGACTGAGAAGGTCGATATGGGTAGGTATGCTCACCCAAGGGAAATTGCTATCCACCTATTCTATTTGGCTCATGGAGTCCAGGGGTATACAAGATCAGAACGGCCTTAGTGTTGCCTTAAAATAAAATAAACCTGGAGTTTGCACTAGAAAAAAACTGTCAAAGATCTCCCCAACTACCATCAGTGACTACTTGTGAGCCCCATAGAGAAAGCAAACACAATTGGAGACATCCCGACTTCGGACAGAATGCCCATGCTCTTCCGACATCCAAGGACAGAATTCCCATGCTCTTCACTTCGATTGGCTTGGGCTTCATGGTTTTTTTTTTTTTTAATAAATGAGATTTGAACATCATTAGAAAATAATATGATTGGAATGACTTCTATTTCATTTGGACCATCCCCTATATTAACCTTCAGTTTGGGCGGACTTACCACATAGCATTCATTAGAATTTTGAAGAACAAGTCTTATCCATTCATGATGGAAGTTTCCCAAGAGCCCGACTCACTCTTGTGTATACAATCTGCATGTGAATGCCTCTAGTGCGCGTGGGAATACTAAACCACGCATGCATGCAGACAAAAAACCTAGCAATTCTTGAACAGAAATAGAGTGTGTTATCATTTCTTCTCTACCAGTGTTTTAAATATGGAGAAACGTCAACTCAGTTTCAATGGATAGAAATTAAAGTAAACCCAATAAAACTCTTGCAATCTCCACACTAATCCATTGTTCTATTTATACCCATGGTGGATAGGCAAACTACTTAATCAACACCTTAACTAGAAGTTGCCAAAGATGCCCATGCAATTAAATGATACTTTCTAGACCCTTGGTCAGGTTTGGCCTAGCTAAAGTGACTCAACTCTTTCCAATAAATCAAATAAGGACTTTAAGCTATTCTAGGACACTCCAAACCCTAAAATACCCTAAAAATAACAAAAACTGCAACTCAATAAAACTAGTAAATTTTGACTAAAAACAAGTTAACCCCTAAACCGACCTAGTTTTGAAAACTGTTCACGGGCCAATGGCCTCTGGCATTGGCCAGCATGTAGAGTTCATTGATAGCTTTCCAATGACATATTATACACTTGAAATGGATATTGCAAAGTTATGGCCGTAGGACCTTGGTAGCTATATTGCTTGCTAGACCCTTGGATCAAACTCTCTAGCCCAATTTCCTTATATCCTAGCCATACAAGTGATTTTCCTTGACCTTGTCCTACATCAAAGCCATATATACATATGCTTGCATGTATGTTAAAGTTATGAAGAAAATCATGGTAAATGAGCAAACACTTTGACACAGATCTTCGAGCATATTGCCCAATCAAATCCCCCCTTTCCCCCTTTTTATCCTTCTTTACTTGGACTGAGGATATACTCTTGACGACAATTTTCATGACAGATTGGCTTAGCTATTGGTGAAAGAGAAATTTTCTCCTAGGAAACAGTTCTCATGAGAATTGGTGAGAACCCATCCCACATGGGGCGCACATGCAATCCAAAGCATACAGACCCTTGATTTGGCTTGGATGAAGGGTCAGACCAAAAGTAAGGATGTTTTGCAACTCAGGTGGGCCCTGGTGAAAATCAAGGGGGAGGGGGGTTCCCTCCAACTTTGTTCCCGCCCACATGAGTCCTGGATTGGGCTGATTTCTGGACCCCAGAGGTTTCATGAGGTGATGCATCTAATGGACAGATTGGATGGCATTTACACATCAATGTGGGAGGGGTTCTCAAAGGGTTCTCACACGTAAATATCAAAACCAGTTCCCAGGAGAATTTCTTGTTGGTGAAATAATAGAGAAAGTTCAAAGGCCAATCATGTTATTGAACCTACAACCAAATGTGACCCTAAGGCCACAAGCATATGCAAACAGCTTATCTACATGCCAAGGATGGGCCGAAGTGGCATACGCTTGCAAGATCCAAGCGGTGCAATGATCAGTAGAACTAAAATTATGAAACAAATTGGACGGCCAAAAAAATTTAGCCAAGTTTTTCCAACCAATCCTTTTGTTCCTAACATCATGGCCTGTTTTACGAGTATATTGGCCTGACTTTTAGGCAGGCCCATCTACACAGTGGGACGCACCCAATGGGTTGCTTGGATGTCAAACACGTTTGCATGTTTGCAGAAGGGGGGTGGGGGGTTATGGCACATAGATGCGCTCCCTTGTACACGCATGTATGGGCTTAGAAAGCTAATAGATTCTAAACTAAAATTATATGAAAATGGTCTCAAAATCTAACAGAAACCCATACTTCTCAGAACACTAAGACAGAGATAACATACATATCCTAAAGACAAGATCAAACACCAAGACAGAGAGAAGTAAACAGAAAAATGTGGAACTCATTCACAAGATTAAGGAAGCAGCCCAGAGAAACTAACAAGTATGGCCCAAATATCTTCTACAAGTTCAAATCCCACACTCAAACCAGACATTCTCTAATTTCATAAAAAATAACTCTCCAAAAAAAAAAGAAAAGAAAAGAACCAAAAAGAAAACTGAAACCCATTCGCTCAGTACCCAGAGACATTAATATCTTCCACAAGTTCATATCCCAAACTCGAAAATCGAACATTCATGGATCTTGCATCACAATAACCATCCCACATACAAAGTGCCCTATACTTAGAGAAGGGGAAGCAAAAGAAAAAAAGGTAAATAATTTGCAAAATCAAAACAGCAAACATGAAAATCAAAACCCATTTCCTCAGTTCAGACAAAATAGCAGTCAGCACTAACTTGTAAAAGAATTCAGATCCCATCTCCAAAGCCAACATTAACTAATCTGACAATCCAATAACCAATCTAAAATCACCAGACAAAAGAATCAAAACTGAAACCAGCAGGTAATGCCAAAAATGACCCATACTCAAATCTCTTCTAAAATTGAAAATCCCAAATCGTACATTACAACAACCAAACCCCCAAAAGGTACATAATCACAATGCCAACAAAGACGCATACCCATTTATCTTCCAAATAAAAAAATCCAAACTTGCTAATCTAAAATTACAACAACCAAACCAAACCAAACCAAACCAAAAAAAAAACAACGTTATTGAGAAAACGGTAGACAAAACCTTCTAATAACCACAATGCTGGTAAAACCCAGATCCCTAATTGAACCATCACAGAAATAGATCTTGATTCCACAAAACAAAACCCAAAAAAATAAATAAACAAGCTTGGAATCTTTTAACATCTTTTAAAACTAAAAACTATATATAAATAAATAAATGGCGGCCGCTTAATCATGTAAGCTTGCATTCCAATCCAACCCACCTTGAAATCTCACCAAAATGCACTACCCCACCAGATCTAACAGAAGTGAACTCAAAGACAACTCCCAAAACAGAAGAGAAAAATTACAGTTTTGTCATCTATCTTAACAAAACTTAAAGCTCAAGACCCAAAAGATTCCAAGAAAACCACACCCAAAACAATGTTCTGAATGCAAAAACAAACTCCAAATCCATCCAATAATGGAAGAAAAAGGAAAACAAATTTACAACTTTGCCAGCCATCACATCTAAGCTAAAAAATCTCAAGACGCAAGCTTTTGTTCTAAGATTCCAACAAAACCCACCTCCATAATGTTGGTCTGAATCAAGAAACAATTTCCAGATCCATCCAAGAATTGAAGAAAAATGCATGCAAAGAAAGAAGAGATCGCAAGAGAGGGAGTACCAATTGGCGTGGCCACGCACAGAAGACATTGGTACCGATCTGGAAAAAACTACCATTGGTCCATCCAAGGAAGGAAGAAAATGGGCAAAAGAGAGGAGAACGCGCGAAAGCAAGAAAGAAGAAAGTGAAAAAAATTACAGTTTGCCACTGAAATGTCAAGACCGAAGCTTTTTCCTAAAGATTCCAAAAAACCCACCTCCAAAACCTCGGTTTGAATCCAAAAAAACAAATTCCAAATCCACCCAACAATGCAAGAAAAAGGGAAAGTAACGGTAGCAGATGCCAGAAGAGCGGGAGTACCAATTGATGTGGTCACGCAAGCTTAAATCTCAAGAAAGAGTGAAAAAAATACAGTTTTGCCACTGAAATCTCAAGACCCAAGCTTTCGTTCCAAAGATTCCAAAAAACCTACCTCCAAAACATTGGTCTGAATCCAAAAAAAAAAACAAATTCCAAATCCACCAACAATGCAAGCAAGAACAGATGCAGCAAAAACAAGAGGGAGTACCAATTAGCGTGGTCACGCACAAAAGCCATGGGTCTTGAATCTGAAGACACAAGCATCTGTTCCAAAGATTCAAAAAAAAACCCCACCTCCAAAACCTTGGATTTGAATCCAAAAAGAAATTCCAAATCCACCCGACAATGCAAGAAAAAGGCAAAGCAAGAACAGGAGATTGTAGTTACAAGAGAGGGACTACCAATTGCTGTAGTCACGCACACGAGACATGGGTCTCTATCAGAAAAAAGCAACTATTGGTCCATGCAAAGATGGATGGAAGGAAAACAATAAAGGAAGTAGAGAGAGAGAGAGAGAGAGAGAGAGAGAGAGAGAGAGTACGCAAAAGCAAGAAAGAGAAGTAGCGAGAGAGTACCAGTTGGCGTGATTGCGCAAGAGGGAGCAAGGCAGGCAAGCAGACGGCGTTCTGGTGAGTGTCGGCTAGAAAGCCATGGAAGTCATGATATCTGATTTTGGGGCGTTGGGAATTGCTAATCCGGACCTTTTATACTCTCGCTCTCTCTAATCCTTGTGATTAACGGCTGTAATGCCGTCGGCGATTTTTTGTGCCAATTTACCGAAATGCCCCCCATTTTTAGGGCATTTTGTTGTGGTTCTCACCCACCCAGTGGATCTGGATGCTCGGATTGGATTTTCGTTTTGTACAGGTGGGGTCCATTGTTCACTCATCAAGACCGTTGGCACGTGGGGGCCACCATGGATAGACCATGCCCTAAAAATTCAGCGAGTTTTACCTTGCCGGACTGAGGTATGTCACGTTCCTGGACTCGGATTGAGTATACGTGGCAAAAGTATGTGGGCCCCACCATGAAGCATGTAGTTTATCCAGGCAGTCCATTCATTTTTTTTAAAGATTATTTTAGAGCATGAATAAAAAAATGAGGCAGATCCAACGCTCAAGTGAACCACACCACTAAATGCAGTGGAGATAATGACACCCCCATTGAAATCTTCCTATGGCCCACAGAGATGTTTAATTTCCATCCAGGTTGTTCACAAGGTCACACATACATGGACGAAGGTAAAACAAAGATATCAGCATGATCTAAAACTTCTGTGGCCCCAAGAAGTTTTCAACGGCAGGGGTTCAATCCCCACTACTTCCTTGTGGTGTATTCCACTTCATATTTGGATGACCTAAAATTATCCGGAAAAATGGATGGACGGCTGGGATAAAACACATTTACCATGATGGGGCTCACAGGGTTTTGCCACGTATACACAGGACGTGGAGTTGTCACTATCAAGCCGATTTCGGGTTGATCCTATCTTAATCTTTGTTATGTATACGCGCGTGTACGAGAGAGGTCATGTACACGCGCACAGTTGTGCCAGCATGGCGCATTGATACTACGATCCTGTCCGTTCATTACAAGGGTAGCACTGTTTAGATGATCTCATCGGATAATCAGTACTTTCTGCTTGTCATCTGGGCCACAGTTTATGAAACTAATCTGCAGCTAAAAACAACTATGATGGCGTTTTCTTACCCCTTGAAGTGTTTCTAACAGAGTGACCCAACTGCTTAGCAACGCCCTTAATCGATCCACGTGGGAGGTCTGGAAATGAACGGTCTGGATAGCTGAACCATGTGCCTGCTTGTACACAATGCAAGTATAGCGCATGCGTAAGTGGGTGCCTTGGTTTACTGATTGGACAATTGCCATGCTGGGCCATCGTGTATAGGACAATCCTAACCATCAATCATAGGCTGCAAATAGACGATCAAAAATAGGAACAAAAGGACGGTCAAGATTTATCTGAAAAGAAGATAAAAATGGGTGGCTAGGATCTTCTTTGGGGGAATTTGTCCATCCGCCGTTGGTTGCATCCTGCCACCGGTCTGGATGACAAAACCGTGGGCCCCACTTGCGAATTCTGAAAAAACCGAGGATACTTCATACTCCGCGGTCATTTATTTCCTCAAAATTTTAAATGACGAAAATGGCCCTGCACGTAATGCGCTCCATCGCACGTGTATTTCTCCGAAATTGGTTGCACTCGCCTCACACGTGGATACGAGCCGTACGTGTAGGATCAGAACGGCTAATCAGGCAATCCTCATTGTGTGGACTCTATTCGTCTAAGATGGGGCCAATACGGTTATCACCAGGTGGCGAAGCATGCAAGCAGAATTTCTTCTAACCGTTCATTAATTTGATAGAGGTGTGGCCCACCTAATGATCATGTTCCCTAGCTTTTCTGGCCTGGGATCTATGTTGTTAGGATCATTTGATGAGTGGACCAAATCCCACACATTCGTGCGTTTCCACGGGGTAACTTCACTTTCACTATGCCCTTACCTGATGGCGTGCGTGCTGAGTAAACTCTGTGGGGCCCATCGTGATGTATATCTTATCCATGCCGTCCATCCGTTTTTCCTGGCTTATTTTAGGGATAAGCCCAAAATTGAAGCATGTCCCACGCTCAAGTGGACTGCAGGAAACAGCGGGAATTGAATTCCTACCGTTGAGAACTCCTTGGGGGCACAAAGCTTTGGATCAAGATGATATTTGTGCTTTCCCTTCATCTATGTCTGTGTCGCCTTGCGATCAGGTTAGATGACAAATAAGGGTCTCAATGGAGTGGGTTGAATCCGGAATCATTCACTCATAATTCGTATAATGCGGATTTGAATCTTAAAATAGGTCTAATTATTTAAATGGACCGGATTTAAATCTCAAAATAGGTCAGATGGCTTAAAAGGACAAGAATTGTATTCACATGAACATATCCCAGCTCTATCCAGATTCGATCCAGGTCCGACTCTTTGCCACCTTACTGTATATGTTATATTCATGCTGGCCATTCATTTTCCATATTATTTTAGGCCATGTCTCAAAATTGAGACATGCCAGCCCTCGAGTTGGGCATAAATAATGGGATTTGCATCATTTTACTCCTTAGATTAAATATATTATACTATATTTATTGTTAGATTTGTAATGGGGTGAATTGTGACCTATATCTGAACCGAATCAGATGGTTATATGAATTTTGAATTGAAAATAGATCTCACTGTTTATAAATGGATCCGACATGATATCATCTTTTGGATCCGAGTTGGATCCAAATCCAATCTGAGTTTGTCTATAGATAATCGGACTTGGAGCTGGATCAACTGGATCCGATCTAGATCGTCCCATTGAGAGCCCCCAATGAGCTGAAAGAACGGATGGACGGAATGGATAAGACAAATATATCATGGTGGGCCCCACTTGAGTTTACTCATTATGCTATTGCGTGATGAGTTGTTCAGTACGCAATTGATGGATCATTGGCCAACTGATGCTGCGTGGATGGGATGCAAATGACAATTTACACGTGGCATTGGGTAGCGATCAGGACCGACCATCTGGTGGCCCATACTGTGAATGCTCCTGATTTCAAAATTGACAGTAATCAGATGATCCTGGAGGCAGTGATTGTATGGCTAGGATGACGGTACTGTCACCATATGAACGGCCCACAGTTATTATCACCACAACCACCTGTAAAGTAGGAAGTAGATCGCGTGGAAGGCAAATGGAGAAAGCTCCATTAAATCTTTGCATTTGATGAGGTGGGCCCATCCTTACGCAGATCATTTGATGCATTAAAGTCTTTTCAGTAATCCCTCTTTAAATAGGAATTTTACTAAAACTGCCTTATTAATATAGAATTACATTCGGCACCTTTTCCAAAATGGACTTCGGCCTTGGCATTAGAGTTTCTTCATTGAAAAGGGGCTCTCGGTTTGGGTGGGCCCCACTGTGATTTTTATATGAAATCCGCCCCAACTACTAGCTGGGTCACCCCCTGTTATGCCCAAGGCCCAAAAGTAGGCTCCATCCGTTACTCAAGTGGACCACACGATTGAAAATAGTTTACAAGTCAACACTCAACTCTAAGACGTTTTCCTTAGTGTGGCCCACATGAATCATGAACGGGCCTAATTTTTAAGATCTAAGCCTAAATTGGCATGCCATCTAATGAATGGAGTGGATCTTACATAATTATCACGATGGGCCCTATAAAAATCATGGGTGGAAGTCTCAAAACTATTTCCTCTGGCATGGCCCACCCGATCAGAGATAATACTATTTGTTTGGCCAACATTGCAAATCTTAGGTCTAAGTGATTTTCATATACACATCATGGTAGACCCCATAAAAAATAGGGCATCCTCTCCAAGCTATTCTAAAACTGGCTGATGTATTTATTTTTTAATAGGGCTTACATTGATGTGCAGGTGAGATCCACTCTAATCATTAGATGTGTAATCCTACTTTAGGTATAGAGCCAAAAAAATCTTCCTCACTGGGAAATAATAAAAATAATCAAAATTGACATCAACCCTTCATTTTTTAGGTGCTACAGTGATGAATATATAAAATTCACTCTAACCATTAAATGTCACACCAAAATAAGACCTAAGGCTAAAAAATTAACAGATATGTGATTCATCCAGACCGCACCAAGGGAAAACTTTTGGAGGGTAAGTATTGAGAAAAAATTTAGAGGGTGAGTATTGCACTCTATACTCTTTCCAATCGTGTGGTCCACTTGAATTATAGATAGAACTGAGTTTTGGAACCTTGGGCTAAGATGGGGTGACACATTTGATGGTGGGAGTAAATTTTAAATACACATCATGGTGGGCCCACTCAAGCCACCACCCCTTTGCTAACAATGTAATGGTAGTTAGCTCATTGAAAACCCTTTTGAAAAAGGCACTGGACTGCATATTCCATGCTAAGTAGGTAGTTTTAAGTAAAATTTTCAAGTCTTTACGGTACCAAAGAGAGATGCTGACATGCAACATTCTACTTGAACTTTCAGCCGACGTGTTATGTAGGTAAAGAATCCGACCCATGGAAAAAAGTGGGCCACACTGGATAGATCACCCGGGTTGAAAATAGGATCAATCAATCCATTATGTGGGAAATGCACCACTGACTCTGACCGTCATCTCTCCGTTGATTTTGACGATGTAGCCTGTTTCATGAGTGGGCCATCCTGGGTTTTTCCCCAGATGATCTTTATTATCTGGCCCACCTATTGCATGGATCGGATTCTACAAATATTAATTTAGAGGACATTTACAATGATAGGGCCAAAAGACGGTGCAGAAGTTCAGGTATTCAGTTTGTACAAGTGCGGCCAGGTGGGGCCCAGGGTTCAAGGATCCAGATAGTTGATATTATGGCTTCTACTGTGTACGGGTCCGTTGCAAAAAATCTCCCAGTTGGAACAATCCTAACCGTGAAATATGTGGTCAGAAAAAAAACTGTTAAGAAATAAAATATAGCGACATATGGCATCCAACCAAGAAAATGGATTTTTGGTGCTTGGGCCATCTACATCATGGACCATAATACTAACGGTTCAGATCATTGAACCATGGTCCGCATTTGTACCAAACCACTGAGCATTGTATGTTTCTGTGTTTTAGTTATAAATAAAAAAAATAAAAAATGAAAAGTAAAAGCTATGGCATTTAAAACTACGATAGATACCTTGGACGTCCTGCGGGAATCTAGAAAGAATTTCGGAATGGGAATTTTCAAAAGCCCATTTCATCTTTGTACAGATGTGGACCCTTGCTGGACTTTTGGTTGGAATCTGACCAGATGAACGGTCCAAAAGCAGTGTGGGGCCACTATGATGTAAGTATGACATCCACTCCGTCTATCAGCTTTCCAAGATCATTTTAGAACTTAAGAAGAAGAAAAAAAATGATCCAAAATTCAAGCGAGCCACACCACGAGTGGGATTGAACGGCCACCATTAAAACACTCTTGGGACCCACAAAAGTTTCGGAGTAGGCTGATATTTGTGATTTCCCTTCATCGCGGTGAGATTCACCTTACGAATGGGTTGCGTTACGCCTCAGGAAGGTTTCTACGGTGGGCATTCTCCTCCCGTCCTAACCTGAGTTAGCGAAATGTGATGGACGGTGTAGATTTCAACCCACGGACTTTGGATCACACGGGATCACGTGGACACTCAGCAACCCTTTCCCGGGGTTATTTGATACTCTGGCCACGTATAACGATTGATATGCAGGCACTCAGAAATTGCACATGTAGCATATATTAACACAAATAAAATCAAGAAGATAAACAATCCCAACCTCTGTTTTGTGGACACTCGTTTCGTGGAAATAACATTCTTAGGATTTATTTCACCTTTAACCGTCCAATAAATGTCCATTAATACAACAGTGACATGATCAAATAAGCTTCATTTAAGTTTCATGATGCATCTATATGTATCTACTAATTATCTATCACCCTCAGCTAGTGTATCAAAGTTTTTCTCCGTATTTTTTCTACTCAATTGGCATGCGATGATTAGTACACATGCACATGGATTGGGCCCAGCAGATCTAATCCGTCCATTATGAGTTTCATATGATGCCTAGGGCCCCAAACAAATCAGTGGATTGATTGATCAAGTGAACTTTCACTGGTTTCATAGATAAGACTATTGGCCATATTATTAATTTCTAATCCATGGGCCTGATTGATCCAGCGTAGGTTCCTATGGTATGGTCCACATGAAATTTAGATTGCGTGATTTTTGGGGGCTAGAAAGAAAATAAGGAGACGTACATGATCAACAAATTGGATGTACTTGATACTAGATGGTGCATTGGCACTTATTTATTCAAATATGTTAATTCTCTTGTCCATAGACACTTGTTTCTTAAAATCAGGCCATTAGATACCATTAATCTTGCATACGCGGGCGCTTATTTGTTGACATATAATCATTAAGTTATAGAACCCATTTTAATAAACTAAGTTATTTTTTTATAAAGATAAAGGTCCACTGAACTTCATGTTGCGCAGCACGCCAACAACGTCGGTGAACCGAGATCCAATCTCCAGTCTCACCTACAAACGATAAACAGGAAGTAATAATAACTAGAAAATGAACCACACAAACCAACAATCTACGAGACAGAGATTTACGTGGAAAAACCCCATCAATGGTAAAAAACCACGGGTGCAAACTTCACTATAAAGAAAAATGAAGTTACAAGCAATACACTTACTTTCTCTTATGCTCCCATGCACAGAGATGGCCCTTTTGCTAATCATCTCGCCTTTTTCTCACCTTGGACGTATAGAAGCCCTAATTCCCATGTCTAATCCCGGTTTACACCCCTTTATATAGTAAACCCTGCAATTAGAACACTAAATAGGAAACCCGCACTTTGAGTCCGCGGTTGGTCAGGCGCCCGGTCATAACTGGGTCGGGCGCCCGGCCATTACAAAATATGTCCAATGTAAAACAATATGAAACAAACCAATTTCGGGCGCCTGGTCACTTTGACCGCCGGGCGCCCGACCATTCACAAAATGGTCCAGAGGCTAATGGGTTAAAACATATGAATATTGGGCGCCCGGTCATCAGACTGTCCGGGTGCCCGACCATCCCCTGTTAAGATTTGTCTCCACACTCAACAATCTCCCACTTGGAGACACACCACCACATGATCCTTTGTCTTCTACATCTGGAGTGCACCACCTCCCAGTCTTTAAGCCTGAAGACCAATCAAAGCTGAACAGAGCTTCAGCTTCTCCCGTGTGACCGCCTTAGTCAACATATCTACATGATTCTCACTTATATAAATCTTCTCCAAAGCAATCGATCCATCTTCCAGTAACAAACGTATGAAGTGATATCTAATGTCAATATGCTTGGTCCTCGAATGAAAGGCTGAATTCTTAGCCAAGTGTATTGTACTCTGACTGTCACTATACAGCTTGCAATCTGCTTACTTCTTCTCCAACTCTTTCATAAAACCTCGCATCCATACCATCTCTTTGCAAGCTTCTGTAGCTGTAACATATTCTGCTTCCGTTGTACTGATGGATACTATCTTCTGTAACTGAGAGAACCAACTGACTGCAGCACTACCCAGGGTAAAGACATACCCTGTAGTGCTCCTTCTGCTGTCGATATCCCCTGCCAAATCTGAGTCGACGTAGCCTTGTAGCTTAATTTTCGATCCTCCATACCACAGCCCTACATCCACAGTACCTACCAGGTATCTGAGGATCAACTTCACAGCTTCCCAATGTTCATTCTCAGGGTTGTTCATGTACCTGCTAACAACTCCCACTGCTTGAGTAATATCTGGCCCCGTGCTAACCATAGCATACATGAGGCTCCCTATGCCTGACACATAAGAGACTTTAGCCATGTAGTCCCGTTCCTCCTACGTCTTAGCTCATTTCTCCTTAGAAAACTTGAAGTGGTTGGCTAATGGAGTGCTAACCGGCTTAGCACCTCCTATGCTGAATCGATCAAGTACCTTGGCTATGTACTCTGCCTGTGACAAAACTAGCTTCTTATTTTTCCTATCACGCTTTATCCTCATGCCTAGGATTTGTTTTGCAGCTCCTAAATCCTTCATGGCAAACTCTCTAGACAGTTGTCTTTTGAGATCTGAGATGTCCTTCATGCTTGATCCGGCCACAAGCATATCATCAACATATAGAAGAAGAATGATGTATGACATATCAAACTTCTTCAAGTAACAACAGTGGTCTGCATGACATCTACTGTACCCGTTTCCCGACATGAAACTGTCGAACTTCTTGTACCACCGCCTTAGGGCTTGCGTCAGACCATATAGACTCTTCTTCAGTCTACACACCTTGTTCTCCTTTCCTGGTGCCACGTATCCTGTCGGCTGATGCTTGTATATCTCTTCTTCAAGGTCTCCATGAAGAAAGACTGTTTTAACATTTAACTGCTCTAGATGTAAGTCCTTTATAGCCACTATACTCAAGACCATGCGAATTATAGACATCTTCACCAAAGGTGAAAATATTTCTGTGAAATTGATACCTGCCTTTTGTTGGAACCCTTTCACAACCAGTCTAGCCTTATATCGTTTCGAACCATTGTGCTCCTCCTTCAGTCTGTAAACCCACTTGTTATGAAGAGCTTTCTTACCCTTAGGTAAAGTGACTAGCTCCCACGTACGATTAGACTCAAGAGAGTCTATCTCATCTTCCATGGCTTGCTCCCACTTAACCGCATATCTGACCGTAACGCCTCTTCAAAACACTCTGGCTCACCATTATCTGTCAACAGTAGATAATGTAAGGAGGGTGAGTATCGGACCTTGGGTCTCCTCTCCCGAGTAGACCTCCTCACAACCAGTGTCTGTGGCTCTGCCTCATCATGCTCCTGTGCATGCTCATCCTGTGGCACTGTAACACCCGTGTCCGATAACTCTTCCAACTCTACGAATTCCTTCTCATCGGCCTTGTTCTGCTTTTGCTGCACACTGTCCTTATGCATCACTTTTTCATTGAAGACAACGTCCTTGCTTCTGATGATTTTTCGATTCTCAATATCCTAAAACCAGTAGCCAAAATCATTCTGCCCGTAGCTTATAAACGTGCACGTTCTGGACTTCGCATCCAGCTTGTTTCTGTGCTCTGCATCAATATGAACATAAGAGGTGCAACCAAACACTCTGAGATGTGCAAGGTTCACCTCTTTTTTAGTCCACGTTTCTTCCGGTAGCCCACCATCCAATGGTGCTGAGGGACTTCTATTGATGAGATATACAACAGTATTCATAGCATCTGCCCAAAAGGTCTTGGGCAACCCTGCATGTAGCCTCATGCTCCTCGCTCAGCCACACTGTTTTGCTGCGGTGTCCCTGGAATCGTTTTCTGATGTTTGATTCCATTTGCTGCACAATACTCCTCAAATCTCTTGTCACAGTATTCTACCTCATTATCCGATCTGAGACATTTCACAGTTTTACCTGTCTCATTTTCTACCATAACCTTCCACTTCTTAAATACATCGAATACATCTAATTTGTGTTTTAGGAAGTAGAGCCACAGTTTTCTACTAGCATCATCAATAAAAGAAACAAAGTAACGTAAGCTACCAAGAGATGATACCTATGCTGGTCCCCATACATCAGTGCGTACAATCTCCAATAGATGCGTTTTTGGAGCGCGTCCTGTCTTCTTAAAGCTAACTCTCTTCTACTTGCCATACACGCAATCCTCGCAGAATTCTAGATCGATTGCTTTCAACCCTGGTAGTTTCCCCTTTGACAATAGCACTTTCATCCCTTTCTCACTCATATGTCCCAACCTCTGATGCCATAACTGCCCGTTCACTCTAGTCGATGCGACTACGAGTGAATTATACGATCCGGAAGTCACATACAAAGTACCTTCCTTCTTGCCTCGAGATATAATCAAGGCACCTTTTGTAACCTTCCATGCATCGCTCGTGAATGTCGTCACATATCGGCCAACTGCCCCACTGAGATCAAATTCCGTCTCAAACTTGGTACATGTTTAACATCCTTCAGCTTCAAGACCGTTCCCTCTTTCTGACTTAAATGAACGTCTCCTTTGCCAACAATACTGCATGGCTCATCATCACCCAGGTAGATTCTTCCAAAGTTACCTGAGACATAATCACGAAGAACTTCTTTTGATGAAGTGGCATGAAACGAAGCACCTGAGTCTATAACCTAAGACTCATTCTGCGCATCAAAAGACAATATCAACGCCTCTGTGTCACTCTCCTCAGATAGATTCACTGAATCCTTCCCACCTTGAGAGCTTCCTTCTTGTTTCTTAAGCGCCCTACAATCACGCTTTATGTGCCCCTTCTTCCTGCAATGCCAACATCCGTCCTTGTCTTTCGGTCCCTTAGGCTTATTCCTCGACTTAGAACGACCGTGTTTATTGCCTCCTTTGTTCGAAGATCTTTCTCTTCCTTCAACGGTTAGAGCATTTCCTGAATTCCCTGATGTTCCTGATGCCTTTCTTCTAGATTCTTCGCTTAGAATTAGACCAGCCACATCATCGAATTTTAACTTTGTAGACCCTAAGGAATTGCTCACGGCAATCACCAAACCATCCAAACTGTCTGGCAAACTTAACAAGATCAATAAAGCCCTGACCTCGTCATCAAAAGTGATGCCAACGGATTCCAATTGGCTCGTGACTGTATTGAACTAGTTTAGATGTTCAGCCACGCCCCCATCATCTGACATCTTCATGTTAAATAGCCGTTTCATAAGATGAACCTTATTGGACGTCGAGGGTTTCTCATACATCGTAGCCAAAGCCTGCATTAATTCTTTTGTGGTCTTTACTTTGGATATGTTGAAGGCGACGCTCTTAGACAAAGAGAGTTGGATTGTTCCTAAAGCCTTCCGATGCACTAAAGCATATTCATCATCTGTCATCTTCTCTGGTTTCTTCTCTTTTCCTCCTAGAGGAATGTAGAGGTCCTTCTGATACAGATAATCCTCCATCTGCATCTTCCAGAAGGCAAAGTTTGAACCATCAAACTTCTCAATTCTAGTTTTTCCATCTTCCGTCATCACTCCCACTTGAACTAAACCAATAGCTTTGATACCAGTTGTTGCGCAGCACGCTAACAACGTCGGTGAACCGAGATCCAATCTCCGGTCTCACCCACAAACGATAAACAAGAAGTAATAATAACTAGAAAAGGAATCATACAAACCAACAATCCACAAGACAGAGATTTACGTGGAAAAACCCCAACAAGGGTAAAAAACCACGGGTGCAAACTTCACTATGAAGAAAAACGAAGTTACAAGCAATACACTTACTGTAACACCTCAACCTTGGATATCCGAATTCCATCAATTCGGGTATCGAGTTCGAGGTATTAGCTTACTGAAAAAATTTATACACGTAAATTTGTTCAGTATATTACACTTACCTTCTCCTATGCTCCCATGCACAGAGATGACCCTTTGCTAATCCTCTCTCCTTTTTCTCACCTTGGACATATAGAAGCCCTAATCCCCATGTCTAATCCCGGTTTACACCCCTTTATATAGTAAACCCCGCAATTAGAACACTAAATAGGAAGCCCGCAATTTGAGTCCACGGTCGGTCGGGCGCCCGGTCATAACTAGGTTGGGCGCCCGGCCATTACAAAATATGTCTAATGTAAAACAACATGAAATAGACCAATTTCGGGCACCCGGTCACTTTGACCGCCGACCTCCCTACCATTCACAAAATGGTCCAGAGGCTAATGGGTTAAAACATATGAATATCAGGCGCCCGGTCATCAGACCGTCCGGGCGCCCGACCATCCCCTGTTGAGATTTGTCTTCACACTCAACACTTCATATATAGACAAATGTCTAATAAACTAAATAAATTAACATTATGATAAAGTAAAATTTAGTTAGTTTCTTCTCTTGTATTTATCTGTAACAACCTAGAGATATCTTTATAACAACCTGGTAAAGATACTCCTGTAACAACCTAGAGTTCTTATCTTGTATTTTTTATCTGTTTTATAAAAAGGTTATATGTTCGTTCTCTCCTTAGAGAGAGAGAGAGAGAGAGAGAGAGAGAGAGAGAATACAATCTTATTCCCATTTCCTTAAGAACTTGGAAAAAAAAGTCTCACCTTCATTTTAGAAAAGCTAGAACGAGTAGAGTAGCAAAAGCTATGAAAGGATGATGAATGAAAATTTATGACTATCGATTAGAAGTTTGACCTGAATTTACTAAATGAGTGTTTGATTTTCTATGTTCCCTATAAAATTAGTTATTATTACTTCCTACATTCATTTGCCAAGATAAGGAAAATCGACCTTAGAAAGGCTGACTTAAATGCTAGGCATGACTGCAGAGTATGTGACTTATCCACATCGTCCATCCATTTTATGTTAACATTTTAGGGGACGAGACAAAAAATTAGGCAGATCCAAGCTCAAGTCGACCACACCATAGGAAACAATGATAAAAAAGACATCCATCATTAAAATTTGTTTTCTTTTTAGGGCTCACATTATTATTATTATTATTATTTTCATTTAACCTATTCATAAGGTAATAGAGACATAGATAAAGGGAAAAAACAATTATCAACTTGATTAAAAAACTTCTAGGGACCTAAAAAATTTCCAATGGTGGTCATTCCAATCCCACTGTTTCCCTTGGTGTGATCTACTAGAGCTTCGAATTTTTCGGCTCATGCCTTAAAATAAGGTTGTGGAATGGATGGACGACGTGCAATAGTCACATAAATCATAGTGGGTCCCACAATTTTTATTGTTTCACCCAAGGTGTAGAGAGGTGAGTACATGTTGTCATAGATGTATTGAGAACTATGCCCTTGAACAGAAGTAAATAAAAGTAAAAAATGATTACCAATTTTCAATTTCAGGTATTTACATTCATAATTGAAAAATCAAACATCCTAAGGTGAACTTACTTTTAGGTATTTACATTCGTAATTGAAAAATTAAAAATCCTAAGGTAAATTAAAATAATATTTTATATCTAACACATTTTTTTATGGAATATCTATGAAGAGTATCTCATTTCGAAGCTTGTTTTTCTATAGAGAAAACTAAAAGCCTAAAAAACCAAAAAATAAGTCATTTATGGCCCAAAACTAATGAAGAGAAGACCTGATCATGTCATCCCACAAATGACATCCTATATCCTCTGGAGCATATGCATCATTTGCAACTAAAGAGGATGTGTATTCAGATGGAGCCAATCCTCTGTTAGTGCACTTTTCTATGGCATACTAGTGTACCTTGTTTGTCAATTACTTAGGTCAGTGAGTCTAGTGTTGGTTGAGCTTAATGAAGATAAAGACCAAAGACTCATGTGGCCCTACTGCATCAAGGAAGAAGATACAGGTAAAAGTGATGCCTTGGTGTGCCTTAACCTTAACCAAAACCTAACCCATAACCTCTTAGATGACTTGGACCAACTAGGTATACCCTTAGTCATCATCATTAGTCTTAGAACTCCATGAAAAATATGATAAGTTAGACTAATTTAAGAGGTGGAAGCTGCTGTAAACAAAACAGCTCAAAACAGCAGTTTTCGATTGATCTCCGATCAATCGGACGTTGGCTCTGATAGGACTCCGATTAATCGGACAGAAGCTCCGATCAATCGAAAATTTTTCCAGCAACCTTGAAAATCCACTAGACATATTTCCGATCAATCGAACAGTCTTCCGATCCATCGAAAGGGGTCCGTCCGATCAATCGGATAGTGTTCCGATCAATTGGAATATCTTCCAGAGACTTCACTGGATAGATTTCCGATCAATCGGACTTGTCTCCGATCAATCGGACAGGTCTCCGATCAATCAGACCTTCTTCCGATCAATCGGAGATGCGCGAATCTGCCCGTTTTTTTACCGTTGGAAGAAAATCTATTTAAAATGGGGGATTCGTTTTTGAGCTAAGAGAGGGGATTTTAAGGAGATAGAAGCCACCATTACTAGAGATCATTAGAGGCTTTATCTCAAACCTATAGCAAGCCATTCTCCTTGTATTTTCATCACAACCTTGGGCTATTCAATGGCTTCTTGAGAATAGGACTTGTTTTCTCTTGATTCCTAGGGTTTAGACACCTTGTTGATAGTTAAATCCTTTGTCTAAATACTACCTAGGAGTCCATATAGGTGTATTCCTCTAGGAAACCCATTTCCTACCATTTGTAGAGGATTCACCATTCCCTAGCACCTTGGGCATCTCCAATGAAGCATCACATGCAAGGATCTTGGAGCTGAAGCCTTGGCAAAGCAGCGGTGTCAAAGATCGGGGGAGCACAAGGGGAGCTGATTCAAGCACGGGAGAGCGAGAAGAAGCAACCCAAGACGACGCAACAAGGGGCTCAATCTGACAAGTAAGGTTGTCTTGTTAAGAGTCCAACCACTCAATTCCCTGTGGGGATTGAGTATAGAGTTTGTTTGACAAACTCGACCTAGGGTCGTCAGCCGATCCTTGGCCTATTAGTTGGGCCTAAAATCTAGGGACGTCAGCCGTTCCTTGGCACGTTAGTCGGGCCTAAAACAAAGTCTCCAAGGGGGAGCCACCAACACGGGTGCAAACGTGTAGGTTGGGAGAAACCTGTAAACTCCCCGGTTGGGTGGATCCGAGTTAAAACACCTTGGTTGGGAGGTGCTACTGATCTTGCTGGACAGGAAAGTCACATTCTCGACCGGTCGATGATAAATCAAATTGAAGGATGGAATTTTCCAAAAACTCGCTGGACTAAAAAGGTGCATTTTCGACTGGTCGGTCACACTTTAGAAACAGAAATTTTTATGTCTGTCTTCTGATTTTTGTTGCGCAAAGCGTAAGTCCTGTGTGTTTTCTCGAAGATTCTTCGTTGCTGGGGCTCAAAACCTATAAAAGGACACCTCCACTTCGTTCCTAACCTACCCTAGAAGAGATCTATTTCATTGGGAGGTGGAGAAGGACGTTTTGGAGTTCTACAACTCATTCTACTTTGTTTTCTTTCTAGTTCTTCATGTTTAACTTAGATTTCTTGTTTTCTTTTAACATTATTGGTTAAACCTCTTAGTTAGGGCTAAGAGGGGAAGCTTGTAGTTGTTCTAAGATGTTTTAATTCGTTTTTATAGTTTCATGGATTTGATTTAATGTTGAACAATGGTTTATTGAGTTTGAATGAAGTTCTAAGTAGTTTTTCTTAATCTTATGATGACTCATGGATATTTGGAAGGATTTTACTTAGTTCTTAGTTGTTTTGCAAAGATCTAGACCTGTATGCTCCGAGGAATTGGATTCAATACGCCCTAGAACTTAGTTCTTCATGTAGGAACTTCAATCCAAAGCTTTAACTTTTCTGAAATTTGAAATATGAGTTGCTTGTCTATGTGATTTAAATCAAGTTTAAATTATGATTTTAGTTGAATCAGTGACAGGATTTGATGATTATTATAGTTGTGATCTTAATCTATTAGAACTAGGATTGGCCTATGCAATTGAGTGTGCTCAAGTCCTAACTTGAATTGAGGGAATCATGTTGATGAAAAACACATATGTTGAATTGTTTTGATAATATAACCGCTCTATAATCCGGTTAGATAGGATTTGATTTCGATTCTAGTTGTGTAGTTGAGAAACCAAAGCGAATTATGCATCAAGGATAGTTACAAGTAGATCCTTAATGCTCTAGTGCTTCTTTAGATTGTTACATTCAAATATGTTAATTCTCTTGTCCATAGACACTTGTTTCTTAAAATAAGACAATAGATACCATTAATCTTGCATATGCAGGCACTTATTTGTTGACATATAATCATCAAGTCATAAAACCCATTTTAATAAACTAAGTTATTTTTTTATAAAGATAAAGGTCAACTGAACTTCATGTTGCGCAGCACGCCAACAACGCCGGTGAACCGAGATCCAATCTCCGGTCTCACCTACAAACGATAAACATGAAGTAATAATAACTAGAAAAGGAATCACACAAACCAACAATCCACGAGACAGAGATTTACGTGGAAAAACCCCAACAATGGTAAAAAACCACGGGTGCAAACTTCACTATGAAGAAAAATGAAGTTACAAGCAATACACTTACTTTCTCCTATGCTCCCATGCACAGAGATGGCCCTTTTGCTAATCATCTCGCCTTTTTCTCACCTTGGACGTATAGAAGCCCTAATCCCCATGTCTAATCCCGGTTTACACCCCTCTATATAGTAAACCCCGCAATTAGAACACTAAATAGGGAACCCGCACTTTGAGTCCGCGGTCGGTCAGGCGCCCGGCCATTACAAAATATGTCTAATGTAAAACAATATGAAACAGACCAATTTCGGGCGCCCAGTCACTTTGACCGCCGGGCGCCCGACCATTCACAAAATGGTCCAGAGGCTAATGGGTTAAAACATATGAATATTGGGCGCCCGGTCATCAGATCGTCTGGGCGCCCGACCATCCCCTGTTAAGATTTGTCTCCACACTCAACAATCTCCCACTTGGAGACACACCACCACATGATCCTTTGTCTTCTACATCTGGAGTGCACCACCTCCCAGTCTTTAAGCCTGAAGACCAATCAAAGCTGAACAGAGCTTCAGCTTCTCCCGTGTGACCGCCTTAGTCAACATATCTACATGATTCTCACTTATATAAATCTTCTCCAAAGCAATCGATCCATCTTCCAGTAACAAACGTATGAAGTGATATCTAATGTCAATATGCTTGGTCCTCGAATGAAAGGCTGAATTCTTAGCCAAGTGTATTGTACTCTGACTGTCACTATACAGCTTGCAATCTGCTTACTTCTTCTCCAACTCTTCCATAAAACCTCGCATCCATACCATCTCTTTGCAAGCTTCTGTAGCTGTAACATATTCTGCTTCCGTTGTACTGATGGATACTATCTTCTGTAACTGAGAGAACCAACTGACTGCAGCACTACCCAGGGTAAAGACATACCCTGTAGTGCTCCTTCTGCTGTCGATATCCCCTGCCAAATCTGAGTCGACGTAGCCTTGTAGCTTAATTTTCGATCCTCCATACCACAGCCCTACATCCACAGTACCTACCAGGTATCTGAGGATCAACTTCACAGCTTCCCAATGTTCATTCCCAGGGTTGTTCATGTACCTGCTAACAACTCCCACTGCTTGAGTAATATCTGGCCCCGTGCTAACCATAGCATACATGAGGCTCCCTATGGCTGACACATAAGAGACTTTAGCCATGTAGTCCCGTTCCTCCTACGTCTTAGCTCATTTCTCCTTAGAAAACTTGAAGTGGTTGGCTAATGGAGTGCTAACCGGCTTAGCACCTCCTATGCTGAATCGATCAAGTACCTTGGCTATGTAATCTGCCTGTGACAAAACTAGCTTCTTATTTTTCCTATCATGCTTTATCCTCATGCCTAGGATTTGTTTTGCAGCTCCTAAATCCTTCATGGCAAACTCTCTAGATAATTGTCTTTTGAGATCTGAGATGTCCTTCATACTTGATCCGACCACAAGCATATCATCAACATATAGAAGAAGAATGATGTATGACGTATCAAACTTCTTCAAGTAACAACATTGGTCTGCATGACATCTCCTGTACTCGTTTTCCGACATGAAACTGTCGAACTTCTTGTACCACCGCCTCGGGGCCTGCTTCAGACCATGTAGACTCTTCTTCAGTCTACACATCTTGTTCTCCTTTCCTGGTGCCACGTATCCTGTCGGCTGATGCTTGTATATCTCTTCTTCAAGGTCTCCATGAAGAAAGACTGTTTTAACATTTAACTGCTCTAGATGTAAGTCCTCTATAGCCACTATACTCAAGACCATGCGAATTGTAGACATCTTCACCAAAGGTGAAAATATTTCTGTGAAATCAATACCTGCCTTTTGTTGGAACCCTTTCACAACCAGTCTAGCCTTGTATCCTTTCGAACCATCGTGCTCCTCCTTCAGTCTGTAAACCCACTTGTTATGAAGAGCTTTCTTACCCTTAGGTAAAGTGACTAGCTCCCACGTACGATTAGACTCAAGAGAGTCTATCTCATCTTCCATGGCTTGCTCCCACTTAACCGCATATCTGACCGTAACGCCTCTTTAAAACACTCTGGCTCACCATTATCTGTCAACAGTAGATAATGTAAGGAGGGTGAGTATCGGACCTTGGGTCTCCTCTCCCGAGTAGACCTCCTCACAACCAGTGTCTGTGGCTCTGCCTCATCATGCTCCTGTGCATGCTCATCCTGTGGCACTGTAACACCCGTGTCCGATAACTCTTCCAACTCTACGAATTCCTTCTCATCGGCCTTGTTCTGCTTTTGCTGCACACTGTCCTTATGCATCACTTTTTCATTGAAGACAACGTCCTTGCTTCTGATGATTTTTCGATTCTCAATATCCTAAAACCAGTAGCCAAAATCATTCTGCCCGTAGCTTATAAACGTGCACGTTCTGGACTTCGCATCCAGCTTGTTTCTGTGCTCTGCATCAATATGAACATAAGAGGTGCAACCAAACACTCTGAGATGTGCAAGGTTCACCTCTTTTTTAGTCCACGTTTCTTCCGGTAGCCCACCATCCAATGGTGCTGAGGGACTTCTATTGATGAGATATACAACAGTATTCATAGCATCTGCCCAAAAGGTCTTGGGCAACCCTGCATGTAGCCTCATGCTCCTCGCTCAGCCACACTGTTTTGCTGCGGTGTCCCTGGAATCGTTTTCTGATGTTTGATTCCATTTGCTGCACAATACTCCTCAAATCTCTTGTCACAGTATTCTACCTCATTATCCGATCTGAGACATTTCACAGTTTTACCTGTCTCATTTTCTACCATAACCTTCCACTTCTTAAATACATCGAATACATCTAATTTGTGTTTTAGGAAGTAGAGCCACAGTTTTCTACTAGCATCATCAATAAAAGAAACAAAGTAACGTAAGCTACCAAGAGATGATACCTATGCTGGTCCCCATACATCAGTGCGTACAAGCTCCAATAGATGCGTTTTTGGAGAGCGTCCTGTCTTCTTAAAGCTAACTCTCTTCTACTTGCCATACACGCAATCCTCGCAGAATTCTAGATCGATTGCTTTCAACCTTGGTAGTTTCCCCTTTGACAATAGCACTTTCATCCCTTTCTCACTCATATGTCCCAACCTCTGATGCCATAACTGCCCGTTCACTCTAGTCGATGCGACTACGAGTGAACTATACGATCCGGAAGTCACATACAAAGTACCTTCCTTCTTGCCTCGAGATATAATCAAGGCACCTTTTGTAACCTTCCATGCATCGCTCGTGAATGTCATCACATATCGGCCAACTGCCCCACTGAGATCAAATTCCGTCTCAAACTCGGTACATGTCTGACATCCTTCAGCTTCAAGACCGTTCTGTCTTTCTGACTTAAATGAACGTCTCCTTTGCCAACAATACTGCATGGCTCATATCACCCAGGTAGATTCTTCCAAAGTTACCTGAGACATAATCACGAAGAACTTCTTTTAATGAAGTGGCATGAAACGAAGCACCTGAGTCTATAACCTAAGACTCATTCTGCGCATCAAAAGACAAGATCAATGCCTCTGTGTCACTCTCTTCAGATAGATTCACTGAATCCTTCCCACCTTGAGAGCTTCCTTCTTGTTTTTTAAGCGCCCTACAATCACGCTTCATGTGCCCCTTCTTCCCGCAATGCCAACACCCGTCCTTGTCTTTCGGTCCCTTTGACTTATTCCTCGACTTAGAACGATCGTGTTTATTGCCTCATTTGTTCGGAGATCTTCCTCTTCCTTCAACGTTTAGAGCATTTCCTAAATCCCCTGAAGTTCCTGATGCCTTTCTTCTAGATTCTTCGCTTAGAATTAGACCGGCCACATCATCAAATTTTAACTTTGTAGACCCTAAGGAATTGCTCACGGCAATCACCAAACCATCCAAATTGTCTGGCAAACTTAACAAGATCAATAGAGCCCTGACCTCGTCATCAAAAGTGATACCAATGGATTCCAATTGGCTCGTGACTATATTGAACTAATTTAGATGTTCAGCCACGCCCCCATCATCTGACATCTTCATGTTAAATAGCCGTTTCATAAGATGAACCTTATTGGAAGCCGAGACTTTCTCATACATCGTAGCCAAAGCCTGCATTAATTCTTTTGTGGCCTTTACTTTGGATATGTTGAAGGCGACGCTCTTAGACAAAGAGAGTTGGATCGTTCCTAAAGCCTTCCGATCCACTAAAGCCTATTCATCATCCGTCATCTTCTCTGGTTTCTTCTCTTTTCCTCCTAGAGGAATGTGGAGGTCCTTCTGATACAGATAATTCTCCATCTGCATCTTCCAGAAGGCAAAGTTTGAACCATCAAACTTTTCAATTCTAGTTTTCCCATCTTCCGTCATCACTCCCACTTGAACTAAACCAATAGCTTTGATACCAGTTGTTGCGCAGCACGCCAACAACGCCGGTGAACCGAGATCCAATCTCCGGTCTCACCCACAAACGATAAACAAGAAGTAATAATAACTAGAAAAGGAATCACACAAACCAACAATCGACAAGACAGAGATTTACGTGGAAAAACCCCAATAAGGGTAAAAAACCACGGGTGCAAACTTCACTATGAAGAAAAACGAAGTTACAAGCAATACACTTACTGTAACACCTCAACCTTGGATATCCGAATTCCATCAATTCGGGTATCGAGTTCGAAGTATTAGCTTACTGAAAAAATTTATACACGTAAAATTTGTTCAGTATATTACACTTACCTTCTCCTATGCTCCCATGCACAGAGATGGCCCTTTGCTAATCCTCTTGCCTTTTTCTCACCTTGGACGTATAGAAGCCCTAATCCCCATGTCTAATCCCGGTTTACACCCCTTTATATAGTAAACCCCGCAATTAGAACACTAAATAGGAAACCCGCACTTTGAGTCCGCAGTCGGTCGGGCGCCCGATCATAACTAGGTCGAGCGTCCGGCCATTACAAAATATGTCTAGTGTAAAACAACATGAAATAGACCAATTTCGGGTGCCCGGTCACTTTGACCGCCGGGCGCCCGACCATTCACAAAATGGTCCAGAGGCTAATGGGTTAAAACATATGAATATCAGGCACCCGATCATCAGACCGTCCGAGCGCCCGACCATCCCCTGTTGAGATTTGTCTCCACACTCAACACTTCATATATAGACAAATGTCTAATAAACTAAGTAAATTAACATTATGATAAAGTAAATTTTAGTTTGTTTCTTCTCTTGTATTTATCTGTAACAACCTAGAGATATCTTTATAACAACCTGGTAGAGATACTCCTGTAACAACCTAAAGTTCTGATCTTGTATTTTCTATCTATTTTATAAAAGGATATACGTTCGTTCTCTCCTTAGAGAGAGAGAGAGAATACAATCTTATTCCTATTTCCTTAAGAACTTGGAAAAAAAAAGTCTCTCCTTCATTTTAAAAAAGCTAGAACGAGTAGAGTAGCAAAAGCTATGAAAGGATGATGAATGAAAATTTATGACTATCGATTAGAAGTTTGACCTGAATTTACTAAATGAGTGTTTGATTTTCTATGTTTCCTATAAAATTAGTTATTATTACTTTCTACATTCATTTGCCAAGATAAGGAAAATCGACCTTAGAAAGGCTGACTTAAATGCTAGGCATGACTGCAGAGTATGTGACTTATCCACATCGTCCATCCATTTTATGTTAACATTTTAGGGGACGAGACAAAAAATTAGGCAGATCCAAGCTCAAGTCGACCACACCATAGGAAGCAATGATAAAAAAGACATCCATCATTAAAATTTATTTTCTTTTTAGGGCTCACATTATTATTATTATTATTTTCATTTAACCTATTCATAAGGTAATAGAGACAGAGATAAAGGGAAAAAACAATTATCAACTTGATCAAAAAACTTCTAGGGACCTAAAAAATTTCCAACGGTGGTAATTCCAATCCGACTGTTTCCCTTGGTGTGATCTACTAGAGCTTTGAATTTTTCGGCTCATGCCTTAAAATAAGGTTGTGGAATGGATGGACGACATGCAATAGTCACATACATCATAGTGGGTCCCACAATTTTTATTGTTTCACCCAAGGTGTAGAGAGGTGAGTACATGTTGTCGTAGATGCATTGAGAACTATGCCCGTGAACAGAAGTAAATAGAAGTAAAAAATGATTACCAATTTTCAATTTCAGGTATTTATATTCATAATTGAAAAATCAAACATCCTAAGGTGAACTTACTTTTAGGTATTTACATTCGTAATTGAAAAATTAAAAACCCTAAGGTAAATTAAAATAATATTTCATATCTAACACATTTTTTTATGGAATATCTATGAAGAGCATCTCATTTCGGAGCTTGTTTTTCTATAGAGAAAACTAAAATCCTAAAAAACCAAAAAATAAGTCATTTCTGGCCCAAAACTAATGAAGAGAAGACCTGATCATGTCATCCCACAAATGACATCCTATATCCTCTGGAGCATATGCATCATTTGCAACTAGAGAGGATGTGTATTCAGATGGAGGCAATCCTCAACCTTAATAATCTGATTGTTCATCTAAATGTAAGAACCTCAATTCTAAGGCCAACGAAGAAAAACAAAAGTGACTCATGTAATAGGTGTGATGCTAAAATTGGATCGCTTTTATGATTCAATAAACAAATACCTTTGTTATAAAACCGAGATGTCGACAAAAGTGGAGGAAGAGTTGGAGAGTGTGAAAACCATTATTGATGAAATGTTGAGAAAGACCAATAAATACCTTGCAAAATGATCGCATTTAGCCATGTTGTTCCTTAATATTAACCTTAGCTTCAAACATACATGGTAAGAGAACACAGTTCTCAAATAAATATTTTTATGGATGTATTTTATAGTTTGTTTTAGACCTTGGTTATTAAAATTTATATTTGGACATTATTAATAGTAGTAGTTTGCTTGTTGGTTATATTAAGTAGTTACTCTACATTATAGGTATTTTAAATTTATGGATTTAGTTTTTATGACCTACTTAATATTGGATTAGTTGAACAATATCAACTCAAAGATTTGTTTAGATGGACGCAGCCTAATATCATATCTTATGCCAAGCTTTTTATGTTGTTTGAAGATTTTAAAGCGACTTCTTTACTCAAAGTTCTGTTTAGTGTAATATAAACATTTTCTTACCTGTAAATTCTTTACAACTTAGCCAAACACAACAAAATTTTAATTATAAGTGGTACTGTACCCTATTTTTTACCGTTCATGGAAGAACGAATCAAGTAAAGACATGTGGCATTGAAAGGAAGTTGTACAACATGCATGCAATCCACTGAGGCGTGTGAAGCGGATTTCTCGAGATGACAATTAGCATTGGTTAATTGGAACACATCATCTAAAAGGCAAGCAGTCGAGACAAGCATTGGGAAATTGCGAAACGTCACAAGAAGAGGAAAAGTTTGAGAGAATATCAACAATTGTAAAAGCCAAGTAAAGAAGAGATCTAGAGAATTCCATTTCTCCTTCATGAAGTTTATAAATAAAAGAAGAAATTGACAGAGCAAGCAGTCTCACACCAAACAAAGAGACCCAATTTATCTTTTTCTTAGCATATCTTAGTATAATCTATAATCTAGGAGTGATAGTAATCTCAGTCCACACCTGTTGGACGAATTTATCTCAATACAATCAGTTTTCTTTCTTGTAGAATTGTTTGTTCGACAGTCGATCTCTTTGACCGTTTGTCACCGTTACAGACTTTATATCTGAAAAATCCTTTTTGTTAGTGCACTTTTTTGTGGCATACTAGTGCACCTTGTTTGTTAATCACTTAGGTTAGTGAGTCCAGTGTCGGTTGAGCTTAATGAAGACGAAGACTCAAGACGGACCAGCTGCATCAAAGATGAAAAAACAGGTAAAAGAGATGCCTTGGTGTGCCTTGCCTTGAACCTACCTAAACTCATAACCTCTTAGATGACTTGGACCAACTAGGTATACCGTTTAGCAACATCATTAGTGTTAGAACTCCATGAAAAATATGATAAGTTAGACTAATTGAAGAGGTGGAAGCTGCTGTAAATAAAACAGCTCAAACAACAGTTTCCGACAAGACTTCGATCAATCAGACAGAAGTTTCGATTGGACTCCGATCAATCGGATAGATGTCTCGATAATTGAAATTTGTTCCAACAAAGTTTGAAATTCATTGGACAAATTTTCAATCAATTGGACAGTCTTCGGATCTATTTGAAGGGGTCCGTTCGATCAATCGGACCATAATTTCGATCAATTGGAATATCTTCCAGAGAATTTACTGGACAGATTTTCGATCAATCGGACCTTTTTTCGATCAATCAAAGATATACGAATCTGCCATTTTTTTACCATTGGAAGAAAATCTATTTAAGATTGGGGATTCGTTTTTGAGCCAAGTGAGGAAATTTTGAGGAAATAGAAGCCACCATTGTTGAAGATCATTAAGAGCTCTATTCCTAACCCAAATAAGTGATATTCCTTGTGATTCATCACAAGTATGGAGCATTTAAAGCTCAAGAAGAAGATGCATTTGTTCCTCTTTTGATTTCTAGAGATTGAATTGATCTTGATAGTCATATTCCTATCCAATAATCTATGATGAGATCTTTGTAGGTGAGACTTTCTAGGTAACCCATTTCTATAAGTTGTAGAGATCTCAAACCTACCCTCCTATATATCACCTTGGGCATCTCAAAGGCATCATTTGCAAGGTGGTTGATCAAGTGTAAGTAAGGCATTGGTGAGGTAGCGACAACACGATTAGGGAGCAAGGGAAGCTGATTGAAGCACGGGAGAGCGGAGATCAAGCAACCCATCCAGTGCTAAACAAGGGGCTCATCCGACAAGTAAGGTTGTCATTGTAGGGAGTCCTTCTACTCAATTCCTTATGGGAGTTGAGTGTAGAGTTTGTTTAACAAACTCGAACTAGGGTCATTTGCTGATCCTTGCCTTATTAGTTGAGCCTAAAACTCTAGGGACATTGGCCGTTCCTTGGCATGTTTGTCGGCCTAAAGAATAGGGGTTGCTTGACAATCCTTGGCACGTTTGACGAGCCTAAACAAAGTCTCCAAGGGAGAGCCTCTAACACGGGAGTGAACGTGCGTTATCCTTGCATAGGACTTGAGGTGACCTTGAGTAGGTCCCATAGGTTGGGAGGAACCTGTAAACTCCTTGGTTGGGTGGAGCCGATTTAAAACACCTTGGTTGGGAGGAATTAGATTTAAACTTTCTAGTGAATGTCGGTGTGCTCAAAGGGGTTGAGTACTTGAACCGGGAGTGGAGTAGACAAGTAGTCGAACTACTATATATGCTTGTATTTGTGATTGTATTTGAGCATATTGTTATCTTAGCATTGTATGTTTAATTGTTAATTATGAATGCTTGATATGAATATATGTTAGGCACTAGATAGGCACATCCACACACAAGATGTACTTTCACTTAGTTGTGTAGACTTGAGCTTAATTGATCCATCCTCTATAGTCTACTTAGGTTGCATAGATTAAGAGCTTGATTTGTTTAATCATTTGAGTATTTATGCATGCTTAGACTAGATTGTTTATTGCTTACAATATGCTAGTCGTGTGATTGGACCCACTTAGGCTTGGAAGCCGAAGTGTTTTTACTTAGTTTAATTTGTTAAAACTATTAAGTAGGCGAAAAGATTTTCAAAAGGTCCTAATCCCCCTCCCCATAAGACTTAGCCATAATACTAGTTGCTCTCAAAGCTTTCGCACGCATACGCCTTTACTTCAAAATGTGTAATTTCACTTTTTGGTGAAAGGCAAGGTGTAACCCATTTTTGGAGGACAAACCCTACCCTCTGACAATTGCTTGATCATTTTGAACTCATTTGCAAGTGGCTGAATAGGAGATTGACCTTCTCAGGCCTCAGTCATATACGGTCAAGCATGACGTATCTGCCTATTTTAGCGGTTGAGTCGAGGTTGAATTAGTTGGAATCGATCAGCACAGTCAGTTTTGGCATGCCCGCACAACATCACCGCGTGGACAGAAGTGTTACTCGAGCACCGAAACCCTATGAAACGATAAGTACTTTTTAACTTACCTCCAAATATGTAGCATGACTTTTTGGTATGAGTTGATTGCAACTCAAAAAGTTGCACGCATGCAAATGGCCATTAAGAGTACTTGTTCTCAAATGTTAGATGAAGAGTTACTCAAATCCCAAGAAATGAGACATGCACCTTTAGAAGTTCAAAAATTGTAACTAAGAGGTGTGTTGACATGAAAAGTCCTAAATATGGATATGAAAATACTCCTAAAAATCAGTGAACATGAAAAATAATGGAAATATCAAAAGGTTAATAGTTAATATTGACTTCGTAAAAGTGATCATGAATTGATTTTTTATTTTATAAGAAATTGACTTAATTTTTGAAGAAATGTGTAGTCATGATGGTCAATTTTCCATATCTATTGTTTACCATAAAGAAACACTATTTAAGAAAATGAAATATGAAATGGAAAACCTCTATGGAATACTCAAGAAATAAAACTCTGGGATCTAATAGTAATTTTGTAATTTAGTTACTAGTGTTTAGGGCTGCACACAATTCAATTTATGATCAATTTATCGATTGAATCGAATTGAACAAATCGAATCGAATCGAATCGTTCTCGAAGATCAATTCAATTCAATTTTTTAAAAAAGAAAAAATTCAATTTCAATTCAATTTCAATTTTCAATTCCGATCGATCGAATCGAATCGAAAATTGAATTGATTTGTATCGAATTGAATTGATTGATCAAATTGAATTGAATATATATATATATATATATATATATATATATATATATATATATATATATATTGATGGATGGTATGGATGAAATAGATACATCATAGTAAGTTTTATCTATGCCGTCCATCTATTTTTACATCTAAATTTAAGGAATTTTTCAAAAATTAGTAAGATATATATCTCATATCACCACAGCACAACAAAACAATGGAGATTGAACGTCCACCATTAAATTCTTCCTATGGCCCATTGTAATGTTTATTTGCCATCCAACCTGTTGATAAGGTCAGATTGACCTTGAGGAAGGGAAAAAAACAAATATCAGCTTGATATCAAACTTCTAAGGCCCCAAAAAGTTTTCAATAATAATCGTCAATCCCCCACTGTTTTCTTGTAGTGTGGTCCACTTGAGATTTGGATGTCTCATTTTTGGGATAATGTCTTAGAATCAAATGGAAAATGGATGAAGGGCCTAGATAAAACACATACACCATGGTGGGGCTCACAGAGCTTTGAAACCAACCTTCTGCATATTCGCGCACACCCAAGTGTCCAAGATGAATCAGATTGCGTAATTAGTAACTCAATGCGCTTGGTATACTGAGTAAACTCTGTGGGGCCCACGGTGATTTATTCATTTTATCCACTCCGTTCATCCACTTTAAAAGATAATTTTATAACTTGAGCCCAAAATTGAAGCGTATAGTGGCACACACCACAGGGAAAAGTGTGAATTGAACCTCTACCATTGAAAAATAATTGTGGGCCACAAAAGTTTTGAATCGAGGTGATATTTTTGTTTTTCATTCATACATGTCTACTTGATCTTACGAATAGGTTGGATGATAAATAAACGTCACTGTGGGCCCTAGGAAGGTCTCAACGGTGGAAATCATTATTCCCACTATTTCATGTGGCATGGTCCACCCAAGTTTCGGATACGCTTCAATTTTGGGCTCAACGGTTAAAATGAGCAAGCAAAACGAATGGACGGTGTGGTAAACCAAATGCATTCAAAGTAGGCCCAACTAAGTTTACTCAGTACGATAAAAGCGTACAATTTGAAGTTCGCCCAAGAGTAAATTAAGTGTTACGTTGGTAACAATTTAGTGGGTGTTACCCCTATCGTGTGGGGCCTACCTTGATGTATTTTTTTGTATATCCATTACGTCCATCTAATTTTACGTTTCATTTTAGGACATGATCCAAAATTATAAGAAGATCAAATCTCAGGTGGACCATACCAGGAGAAAGAGTGATAAATAACCATTGAAAACATTTTTCGAGCCTCAAAAGCTTTGGATCAATACGATCTTTAATTTCTAATTTCCATGTAAGGACCAGTTATTATGCATATGTTTTCAGAAGTATTTCTACTAATATTACTATTTAAAGTACTATAAAATCCAAGCTTACAAAACTTATAAGTTTTCAAATTGCAATGTGTGAAAAATCGAATTGAATTGAATCGAAAAATTCATCAATTCAATCTCAATTCAATTCCAAAAAAATTAGGTCAATTCAATTTCAATTCGAAATTTCAAAATTAAGATCAATTCAATTTCAATTTCAATTGCGAAAATTTAAGATCAATTCAATTTCAATTTCATCCAAAATCGAATTGATCGAATCGATGTGCAGCCCTACTAGTGTTGTTACCCATGGAAATACTAAAATTTCAACGGTAAAACAACAAAAGCTATCTTTTGTAATAGTGAAAATCTATATTAAATGTATTATTATTTTTCTTTAAGAAATGGTTTTAATTATTTTTAAAATAAGTTTAAGAAAAGTAAATTTATTTTTCTCATCCCTTTTAGTTTCTCAAGTAAAGGAAGAATTCGTATTATTTTCTACAGTTTTAAATGTTTTTTTTGTTAGGATCATGGAAGTAACTCATAAGAGAATCAAACAAAGTAATCATAACTGCACAAGGAAATCAACCATAGAAGATAAAAGGATTTTATGTGGAAAAACTCATTGCAGGAAAAAAACCATGGCACAAAGCGAATCACAATGAAAAACAGAAGTGCAAGAGATGGAGAACACTTACAAATCAACCCCATAGCGAAAAACCTAGCTTTTCTTCTTTTAAAACCATCTAAGCACGTTTAGAAGCAAGTGTTCTAACCTAATCCTACATTACACCCCTTTAAATAGCATAACAACGAAAATATAAAATGTAGACACCCCACCTAACTGCATCCATGGATGCCGTGAATGTGTAATCTACATCCATGGATGCCGTCATATGGGTGATCACATGCCACCTTCGAGCATGCTTGACCCTATACGTTGGGAATCCCAACAATGGCAGTATACGACTTAAATGGTACCTTGAGGACACCCATCAGTGTAGATCGATCAAGATGTAGACCTAGTAGCAAGGGAGAATATGATGGGACATAACCCCGACAATACCAACGGGACACAAGCATAAATAAAACTTTATATTTGGATGTGTTTACTGAGTAACCGCATCATGACTCTGTAAACGCATCCGAATTCCACCAAAAATCCGAACGCATCACCTATCTCCTGTCGAATGATTGTCCAATTAAAGCATGACACTTGCTCCTAAGGTGAGGCCCACCCTCCATTAAACACGATGAGCCAAACTTCGTGGGTCTATTTAAGCCGATCAGATTGAATGGACAAAAGAGGAGGAGAGCAAGGGGAAGTAAAGAGCGATAGTAATCGTCGTTTTCTTAAAGTGGTCAAATAGATAGAGAGTTGCGAAGAAACTCTGCCCAATCAATGGCTCCTAGTCCAGCGTCACAACCATACATTCGGATTGTGGGAGTTGGGGGGCCTACGACATTTGTGATAGTCTCAAGTTCCTAGCAACCCGACAGAGGCCAAAACTGCAACGCTCTGATCATCTGTCGCCTGCCACCATCTCTTTCTGCTCCTTGTTTCTTTTAACCGACAAGCCAAAAGCCACTGTCCATGCTGAGTTTCCACGAGTAGGGTTGAAGTGATCAGGGATATCCAATCATCTCTTGTTCTAAAAAGGAGTGTCTGATTTTCCTGTCTTCTTCTCACATTTTAATAAATCAAATTGTATTCCACTCCACACATTCCCTACATATCTACCACATCTACACCCACTTACACTTTTACCTCGCTTTTCTTTCTTTAATATTTTGTCAACTTGGGCCCTGAAAAGCCTGCACAGTTTGGCCTAACCCTATTATACTACTGCTGCTTTTGTCTGCTACTTTTGTTATTTTGCCTACCCGGGTCCTAAAAAGTGTGCGAAGTATGGTCTAACCCTGCATGTTTGAATACTCTTCAGAATCTCCCCATAAATTGTTAAGCCCCATAAAGTAGAGACCATGCAGAGCACGAGCAACCAGGGGGTGCCTAACACCTTTCCCTGTCGTAACCATGACTCTTACTCAGAATCGGCGCAGACCAAACTTATAAAACTTGGATACATTTAAGGACTAAGGTTTCTTTGGGATACGCTCGTCAGCAAGGCGGTTTCTTGAGTTCTAACCGACCGTAGATTCTGAATCCTGTTTTCGGTTGGTGGCGACTCCCCCTAATACTGACTGCCCGAGGACACTATTCTGTCGACCTTGGAAATGTTTTTTTACAACCAAGTCAAGCAAAGCCAAGGAAGCCAATCATTACAACGGTGCACCCCACAAATAGACAAAACCAAAACCAAACCATAACAAAAATAGAGTGAGGCCCTCCTGCGTGCGAATGCGATCCGACGTCCATAGAAATAAAATGAGCAAAATCGCACAAACCAACGGTCGATCGATCGCTCGATCGACTTCGCTTGGCTAACCCTCGGTCGTCCGACGACAACATGTTTGGTCGACTAAACATATCAAAAAACGTCCAAAAAATTTTGTTAGGAAATCTCACTAAGTTCGATCGATCGACCAAACTAGTCCAAAATTGTCTAGGGTCCAACTATCTCATCTAGGGTAGTTTTGATGAACTGACCACAATGATCGGTTGACCAATGACCCCGAAAGAGTCCAAGTTGAAGACTTCATTCAACATTTTCTCAAAACAAATGATCCATTTAACTTTTTAATTCACATCACATGGTCATCTTCCATTAAGATAGCATTTAGCCCCACTGCTAAAAAAAAGTCTATTATAAGTTGGTCTTTTCTTAACTGTCTTCAAGATACAATGAAGTCCGAAATCAATGCCATCAAATTTCAACTCATGGTCTTAGCCCAGACGCTTCTTAGCAACAATGGGCTTCGAAAAAAATAGAACCATATGTTTGTTGTTAAAACAATGGATTAGAAACAAAGAAAATGTTTTCATTAATTCAAATTCAATAGCAAGTAGAGAATATGAAAAACCATAATTAACTTCACCTACACAACGACTTGCCCATGCTTTGGAAGGGCTCTCATGCGATGCGTACTTACAAAGTGCACCTCAAGCGCCCTTGCGTCCAAGTCCATGTATGATCTCCCTCAGCAGTTTGTAACATTATTTTCCGAAAGAAGAGCTCCTGCACCCTTGTTTTCTTTCCAACTGGTTGTCCATTTCTCATACGAAACAACATGAATGGCGAACTGAGTAAACCATGTGGGGCCCACAGTTTGTATGCATCATTTGGTTGCTATGATGAATTTCATAATACCAGGTGCAACCAAACGCACCCTTAAAATAACTTTTAGAATTGAATATATTTGAAAAATGGCCTAGTGGGTTTAGCATATAGAGTGGGTTGAGTATAGTGGGTTAATTGGAGTGGGTTACCTACTTACCTTCCCATGCATCTAGTTGTATTTGGCCTGACTTGCTCCTCAGAAGCTGTTTGGGATAGAATCATACTGATCGGATGGTCAAAACCGTCTAGTAAGTGGTAATGTGAAAGTGGACGGATAAGATTGTACCTAGGAGATAGGTTTATTTATGGATGTTTAGGACGATCAAGTAGTGGAAGAAGAATGTACCACACCCAATGGATGGTCCAGATAGGTGATGCGGATGCCAACGAGTCCACGTGCAACTAGGTGCATGGTAAATCAGCCTACGGTCATTTTTCAATGGAGCGCGGATTGCGTACCGACTAACTCAGTACAAACTCTGTGGGGCCCACCCGTTTTTCCAGCTTATTTTAGGGCATGAGCTAAAAATTGAATCATATCCAATGATCAAGTGGACGGCACCACAGGAAACAGTGGGAAATGAAGGACTACCGTTGAAAGCTTCTTGGGGCCACAAAAGTTTTGGATCAAGATAATATTTATGTTTTCTCTTCATCCATGTCTGTGTGACCTTATGAACGGGTCGGCTGACAATTAAACATCACTGTGGCTCTAGGGGGCGCGGATTTCCGGCTTTCGCAGGAATTTCCTGCGCTGGGAACTAAGGTGGGCCCACAGTGATGTTTTTTGATAAATCCACACCGTCCATCTGTTTTGGAAGCTCATTTTAGGACGTGAAAACAAAAATGAACCGGATCCAAGACTCAAGTGGGCCGAAAACGTGAGATTTGAACGTCCACAGTTGAAATATTTGTGGAGCCAAGGAGTTTCGAATCAGGATAATATTTGTTTTTCCAGTTCATCCCACCAGTAGTGACGTTATGAACGGTATGGATGTCATATAAACATCAGTGTAGACCCTCGGGAGGTTTCCACGGTAGCAATTTACCTACCCACCTTTTCCTTTAGTTCGGTTCACTTTAATCTTGGATCCAGTTGATTTTTGTTTTCATGTCATAAAATGAGCTCCCACAACGGATGGACGGTGTGGATTTATAAAAAAAATCACTGTGGGCCCCACCGTGGTTCCCAGCGCAGGAAATTACTGCGCCAAGGCTTTCGCAGGAAATCCGCGCCCGGCTCTAGGAAGGTTTCAACCGTGGACGTCATTATCTCCACTGTTTTCTATGTTGTGGTCCACTTGAGTTTTGGATGAGCTTTAATTTTGGGTTCATGCACTATAAAATGGGCTGATGAAATAGATAGACGGCATGGATAAAACAAAGATATCAAATTGGGCCCCACAGAGTTTATTCAGTACGCAATTCAGGTTGTTTTGAATGTGCATTTAATCAACTGCACCAACCTTTTAGTGATCCAGATGGCTCATATAGTGAGCCCCCTTAGATGAGAGATAGTCACAAATCTCCCATGGGAAAATGATCCTAACCTTCCCAACGGCTATCGTGATCATCCACTTTCCTGATCCCCCTTTAGATCGGCCATTTTAATTTTAGACCGTTCTTCTGTGTCTATCCATTTAAAGTCCCAAAAATGAAAAGGGAAGATTATTTCTTAGAATCATGAATCCATAATGATTATAGAACAGATCAATGGCTTGGATCACTGAACCGTTAGCCCCACCTATAAAATAAAAAACACGAGTACAGCATGAATTCCGTCCTCCGGCCATGCATCATATAATTTATCTATCCTGATTCCTGAATCCCTGATAGTGGCATTATGGTAATTACGAGTAACTTCTTGGAACTCCTGTCAATTCCGTCATAGTCGAGGAGATTTCGGTAATTTAGTAAGTCGCTGGGATTCTCAGTCACATCCAACTCACGGACTGTAGCTCGACTGCGTGTTTAGCGAGGAATACCAAGTGATGTACTCGCACGCATAAGATGGAAAAGGCTCCACGACACACGTGCATACGTGTAAGAGATCCGGAACGTACATCTGAGGTACGTGTCGTGGATATATCCCACACGTTTGGATTGACACCTGTGCGTGTGCCTCATCGAGTTGCGAAGAAATGTACCCGCGCGAGTTCGCTATCGTTCTCACATGGGGTTGGGTGTACCGTTCCCGTATTCCGCGGTTCGAGAGTGCTGGGAAAAATGGAGGAATATCTTCAGAGGCCTGCGGTTTGATGCCTCGCATGCAGCATGCACCGACAGCAAGAGGCTCGCAAGTGCTGAGTTGGCACACGAGTGAGAAATCAACGGTTCGATTTATTACAAGGCTATCCTAATAATCTTCAGGTGGGCCACACTGTAAATTGAAAATGGACCTGGGTTAACCTTTTTCCTTAGTTTGTTTTCTTATGCATGTGGAGCCCATCTGATCCATTGGATTGGGCTACCAATTAGTAAAAGGAACAATGAAGGTGGGCCCAGAAATTTAAATGGTTAGGATGATGGAAACATTCCAAATGTCAACACCTACTAGGCGCTTGTGATTCTTAAAGATGGACGGCCCATGTGCATTCCCATTTGCCACTGTACCTGACACATATGACAAAAATAACAAATCCAAACCGTTTAACTACTGGGCCACGTTTTAGACGGTTCAGATTGACGTACGAATTCTCCAAAATAATGTATCCTTAAACGCGCGTACTGATCTTCATACACTTGCAGAACCTTGGCGAGGAGAACCACTTTGATACTCTTGCGGAGTGTGATGAATGATACGCAGTCACTTATAAATTGCATACACGGAAAATATATAATTCAAAGTAAACTGTCCAAATTTTGAATCTTGGATTAGATATAACACAAACAGAAAGAATATACTTATTTAGTAATCTGAATATCGGATTAGTAGACATTTATTGGACGGTAAAAACAAAAAAATCCAATGGTTCTATTTGAATGGATGAGTGTCCAAAAATCAGAGGTTAGAATCTATCAACAAATCTGATTTTGTGACTGTAACGCAGGTACATTGGGTTCCAGAGTTCACTCTGTTTAATTTGAGTTGATGTATCTAATGGACACAAGGTCTGAGTGCCTGTCTATCAAGCAACGTACGTCGCCAGAGTATCAAATAGCGTCCCCCGACATAGAGATTACGTATACGGAATTCTACTGAGGAGTCAGCGTTGCTGCTTCCTTTGTCTGGGAGCGGATTCCTGCACTGCGAAGCTTTCGCAGGAGTAACTCAACAAGCTAAAAGCGTACTGAGTAAACTCAGTGGGTCCACTGTGATTTAAGTATTTTATCCACTCCGTCCATCCATTTTACCAGATAATTTTGGAGCTTCAAACAAAAAATGAAGTATATTAAAAGATGAAGTGGACCACACACAGTAAACAGTTTGAATTGAATATTTACCAACGAAAAATTCATAGGGCTACAAAAGTTTTGGATCGAGCTGATATTTGTGTTTTACACTCATCCATGCGTGTGTGATCTTATGATGCGTGTGTGATCTTATGAACAGGTTGGATGATAAATAAACATCAATGTAGACCCTAACAAGGTTTCAACGGTGGAAATCATTGTTCCCACTGTTTCGTGTGGAATGGTCCACTTGAGCTTTGGATATGCTTCGATTATGGGCTCAACCCATAAGATGAGCTGGAAAACAGATGGACGGCGTGGATAAACCATACATTCATGGTGGGTAAGCAGCGTTTACTCAGTCTGATAATTCGGTACCCAAATGGATTGGCTTGTGACCCCAACACCATCCTCGCGGCTGGTGTCAAAGCTGTGTGGACCCAACCTTGATGTATGTATTTTATCCACGCTATCCATCCATTTTTCCATCTCATTTTAGGGCATGGGCTCAAAAATAAGGTAGATCCAAATCTCAGGTAGAACACACCAAAGGAAAACAGTGTTGATTGAATGTCCACCCTTAAAATCTTCCTAGGGCCCATCGTGATGTTTATTTTCCATCCAACCTGTTGATAAGGTCACACAGACCTAGATGAAGTGAAAACACAAATATCAGCTTGATCCAAAACTTCTGTAGCCTCCAAGAAGTTTTCAACAGTGAGAATTCAATTCCCACTGTTTCCTATGATGTGGTCCACCTGAGATTTAGAACTGCATCATGTTTGGGCCCATGCCCTAAAATGAGGTGGAAAAATGGATGGACAGCGTGGATAAAACAAATCATCATGGTGGGGCCCACACAGCTTTGACTGGGGTCACTAGCCAATCCGCGTCCTCCTGCAATGGGAAGCTACGTGGGCCACGTTGTTTGTAAAAAATCCACTCCGTCCATCTGTTTTTTCAGAATATTTTATGGCATGGGCCATAAATGATGCAGATCCAAAACTCAAGTTACCGAAGGATAAGAAAATAGTGAGGATTGAACGTCCACCGTTGATACATTCGTTGGGCCACATAAGTTTCAAATCAGGCAAATATTTTTTGTTTTCAGTTCAACCCAGTAGGAATGACCTTACGAATGGTATGGATGGCATATAAACATCACAGTTCAACCCAATGGACCCCACCTAGCTTCCCGTAGCAGGAAGTTGCTGTGAAAGTGTTTTCGGTGGGGATCGGCGTCTTTGTGTACTACAGCCAAAGCAACTCAATTTCTCAGTCAAACACAGTATCGCGAAATTTTCAAACTGCTTCCCACCTGTTATTTTGTACACCGGCAGAGGATGATGCTCATACACGTGCACTAGGTAATTGTATACCTGTCATTGATAGAACTAAAAGTAAATCGTAGAAAATGTGGATCCCACTACCTATGGCTTGACTGTATAATTTTAAGACTCAGATTCGTGGGAATTTATTTGTTGAATTTGGACCGTTCTTTATCTTTCTTTTAACCGTCCATTTCGTGTCCACTAATCGGCCAGGCGTGATATGTAATATTCATTATATTGGTCTATTCACCTTCCTGAAGAAGGAAAATGGAATTGTACGGCTGAATTTGAGTCACGTAAATTCCTCTTGTGCATTTCTGAGTTCATGTGTACGAATCTATGCACTCGCAGAGTATCAATAGCGTACTCGCTGCAGCACGTAGCAACTTCCGAGATCCGAGCCGGTCGTCAGGTGGGACCGGCCATGTAGATTCCCTGCGCCGATACCAGTCTGGAAATCTCTTTGATGGGACCACCTGAAATCATGGTCCAGCAATGGAGTCGTACACGGCCTGATAATATCATGGTTAGCGTACTGAGTAAACCCTGTGGGGTCCACAATGTTGTATATGTCTAATCCGCGCCATCTATCCGTTTTATCAGCTAATATTAGGGCATGAGGCCAAAATTAAAGCATATCCAAAGCTCAAGTGGACCACACCATAAGGTCACACAGGCCTCGACGAAGAGAAAATACAAATGCTGGCTCAAACGTGGGTGGGACCGGTAGACCTGTGGGCCGTCCAAACCCGTTGCCAAACGTGGACCCACGCCCCATATATGCGCCTGCTTCTGGCTGTAAGAGAAGTTGGTAGACGCGGATTTGCTACTGACAGGTTGAGTAGCAAGACTTGCTACTGAAGTTACGTCACCATGTTTTGTGGCCCCAACATGATGTATGTGTTGTATCCACACCGTCCATCCATTTGGAGAGATCATTTTAAGGCATGGGCCAAAGAATGAGTCAGATCCAAAGATGGAGTGGACCCCACCACAGAAAATAGTGGAGATTGAACACCTACCATTAAAAACTTCTAGGGCGAACATGAGTTTACGATCAAGCTGATATTTGTGTTTTTCCCTTCGTTCATCTCTGTGTTAACTTATGAACATCTCAAATAAACATTATGGTGGACCCTAGGAAGGTTTCAACGGTGGGCGTCACTCTCCCCACTGTTTTCTGTGGTGGGGTCCACTCACACTTCGGATTTGCCTCATTCTTTGAAACATTTCCTAAAATGATCTCTCCAAATGGATGGACGGTGTGGATACACCACATACATCATGGTGTCGCTCACAAAACATGGTGACGTCACTTCAGTAGCGAGTCTGGCTACTCAACCTGTCAGTAGCTAATCGGCGTACGAAGTTGGGTGTACTGGCGTGATTTCCGTAGTTCGATTAATAAATGAGACGGACCTGGGCCTAGGCTCTGTGAAATCCTCTACCATGGCCTGATCCGGGCCGTTTATGATGGTAATGGACAGGCCCATCATTAAATGGGTCAGCCAGGCCTGACTTTTAGGCCCGATCTAACCTGGTCCAACTGTAGATAGGGCCCAATCAAACTATTCTACAAGCTAAACCATCCATCTGGAGGCCATCAAATGATAGTTTTTGGATAAAAAAGGGACAACCGTCCACTTTAAACATATGTTCATTGACTAGATTTAAATACCATTTATGTGGTTATTGGGCATGTGTGCCATCCCAAATGGGACCCATGATCTGGATGGGTGGCGCACATGCATGCTGAATGGGCAGTAATTATGTGAATGCGTGTGGTCCACCCAAAGTGGGAGAGGAATGAGTATTCTATAATTACACAATGGCCATTGTAAGTGGGTCGAGTATTCTATAATTACTCAGTGCCACGAGTGGTAGGGATGCACCAGAGACAAGCAGCCGACATGTGCTGACGTGTCATAAATGAGTTGGACGCCATTTGCTTGGTGATCCCGATACCATCTAATTACACGATGTAAGGACTCTTTGGGGCCCACCGTGATGTATGTGTTTTATACTCACCGTCCATTTGCCATAGCATTTTTTGGGTACAAACTAAAAAATGTGGCAGATCCAAGGCTCAAGTGGACCACGCCACAGGAAGCAACGGTGATCATGGCACCCACCATTGAAACCTTTGTAGGGCCCTCCATGATGGTTAATTTCCATCTGACTTGTTCATAAGGTCACACAGACCTGGAAGTAGGAAAACACAAATATCAGATCCATGCGGCCCCTAAAATGTTTTCAACTGTTGGTGTTTAATCCACACTGTGGGGTACACTTAGCCTGGAACTGCCCCATTTTTTTGCTTGTACCCTAAAATGATTCCAAAGAATGGACGGACCATGTGGATAATTATAATAGAAAAACTCTCGCCGACCTACGTGTGGGCATACTACTTCTCCTTGCCTACTGCTAATGCGGGGGGAAAATAACTATCCTGATTGTATGAGATCTACTCCATCCATGTGCAGCACTCTTGGTTTGGCCTTGATCCCCCAAAAGGCTCATTCAACTAAGTTAGGACACTTTGATGTAGGTGTGGACCCTCGCTGATTTTTCCGCGCTCCCACACGACGTCGTTCTCCCTTTCCCTTTCCTTTCGGAAAAGAAGGAGATGAGGATGCGTGAGTGCGAAATCGCCGTTTGTGCCACTGGCTTGCCTCGTTCTCGAGGGCTTCGTTTGATAGTCGTGTTAAGCTGGATATATTTAAGTGAGTTTATATAAGACCAGAGTCGCCACTAGCCAATTACTTCGAATCTACAGTCGGCTAGACCCCGTAGAAACGTTAGAGAAGGGGATCCGAAGATCCTTTCCTCTAAAATGACTCCTGTTGATCTGTGGTCAGAGATTCAAGGTAAGGGATCACGGTTACAGGGTGGGAAGAGGTTAGGCACCCCACACACTGCCCGTACCGAAGTACGGTCTCTACTTCACAGAATCGATCAAATACTTGAAAGTCTAGTTTAATCCTCGTATATTCTCATGGATGACATGATGCATGAATGCGAGTCTGAACAGTAAGAGTTTCTGGTGGGCAGGTTCCAACAACGGGCAAGCCCAGAGCGCACGCTCGAACTGACAGGTGCTTAATATAAGACGTATGCAGTGTGCTTGAATGATCAAGGTGTTTTATGGTGAAGCATGAATGCAGGTCTGAACAGTAAGAGTTTCTGATGGGTAGGTTCCAACAACGGGCAAGCCCAGAGCATACGCTCGAACTGACAGGTGCTTTATGCGAGATGCATGCGGTGTGTTTGAATAATCAAAGTGTTTGCAGTGAAGCAGGGGGGTTGGAAGAAAAGTAAATGTTGCACTTATGCTAGATGCAAATGAGATGATGCTGGAAAAGTGATAGCTGGATGGAAGGAGGTATCGCAAGGATTGGCTTCGAGTGGCTGGATCAAGACTTGGACGGCTTGGGAGACTTGGACCAGTGGTCAGGCTTGGCTGGACCAGGGCTAGACTCTCCTCACTCGGGCTCTCCTTGGTGGAAAAATGGGCTAAGGGGTGGAGAAGGGTACTCGAACGGACAGGCTCTCTTTGGACTCGAAGGGATGATGAAATGAGAAGGGGAGGGGGGTACTTATAGCAGCGGAGAGTGGCAGCTCTCGTAATTTTGTCCGGGCGGCCTGCCATGGGCCGCCCGTACGGCCGCTCCTCGGTTTCCAGCGAGTACGGCCGCTCCCTCGGGGCTGCTGTTGGACTCGCTGGTCGACTCAGTGAGTTGACTCAGCGGGTCGACTCGGTGGTTTGACTCGATGGGTTGACTCAGCGGGTTAACTCAGCGAGTTGACTCAGTGAGTTTGACTTTTTTGGGATTTTTTGACTGGCCTTTTTTATGGGGGTTTTTCAGGGTGGTGTTTAGGACTGGGTTGACTGGATTTAGGCTTGAACTGGGCTATGGAATGGGGCTTACAAGGGTGAGTTTGGCTGAGTTTGGACTTGGGATTTGGGGGTATGGTCCTCCGTTCAACCAGCTATCTCTACCAACAGTGTAGCCGAAGGTGGGGTGTCTACAGATGCCCCTCTTTGGCAGAGGTTGCGTGCAGCCGAATGCCAAAGCGAGTGGACACCCCACTTCTGACCCGGTCATTCATAGATCATGTTCTGAAATCTTTGCTTGCCTTTGCATCTATGCCAGTTGATCGTTTGGAAACAGATCACTCGCACATACCGCGGGAGTTTGGAGAAAACGTTGTGATTGTCCCTGCAGTTTGCTGCAACCTGGGTACCCAATCGCAACCCTTCCATTCCCGATCGGTACTAACATCGGAAAGGTACAGCAGAGCCTCTGCGTCGACAGTCTTACGAGGATTCTGACCCTGAGACTGATTGTGTGATGTTTGATGTTTTCCCAGATCACTCCAGGAGTACTTGTTTCGCTTGACTGTCAAAGTGGTTAGACGCCCTGCGTCAGATAGTCTTACGGGATTCTACAACGCCGACTTGGACTCAGTCAAGGTACTTCAGGCATCCACGCCTAGGTATGTGCGGGTGGGCTTTTTCCACCCGGTCTGCTGGTTTCGATGCTTGGTTTGCAATTCATTCTTTCCTTGATTGTGGTCTGGAGTCTTTGTTGTCCTTTGTATCTGAGTCAGTTGATTGTCTGGAAATTGATAACTCGCACATACCGCGAGAGTTTGGAGAAAACGTTGCGATTGTCCCTGCAGTTTGCTGCAACCTGGGTACCCAATCGCAACCCTTCCATTCCCGATCGGTACTAACATCGGAAAGGTACAGCAGAGCCTCTGCGTCCGTAGTCTTACGAGGTTGCTGACCCTGAGACTGATTGTGTGATGTTTGATGTTTTCCCAGATCACTCCAGGAGTACTTGTTTCGCTTGACTGTCAAAGTGGTTAGACGCCCTGCGTCAGATAGTCTTACGGGATTCTACTACGCCGACTTGGACTCAGTCAAGGTACTTCAGGCATCCACGCCTAGGTATGTGCGGGTGAACTCTTTCCACCCAATCTGCTGATTTTGATACTTGGGTTACAATTCATCGTTTCCACCTGTTCAAATGGTTTCTGTGACCGAACCTTTTGGCTTTTCATCTTTTTGTATCTTGGCATGTGGTACGACCGCACTGACACTGGAGTTCAGTTCGACCGTACTTTGAGTGCATTGGATCCGATGGTCTCCGGGGAAACCGCGAGACATCGGATCTTATTTGATTTTTGCGTCAGCTCCTACCCAGAGATATGGAAGATCTCCTAGTGTTTTGGAGGCAGAACGCTCTACTGGAAAATATTTTTGGGTTTTTGAAAAGATACCCACTCTGGGGAGTGATACTCCGTGGGGTTTTTATTTGCAAATAGAAATATTTTTTGTCTTTTTAAAATGAAAATCTGGTTTGCATGTGCCTCCACTAGGGATGCCTGTGGGGTCTTTAGCTAACCGGCTTTTATTTTGAAAGCAGGTAAACATGATGATTGATGCAATGGATGCTGATGCATGGAGATGCATGATGAATGCATGGTTTGGCTCATTCTCTTTTCGTTTGATGATTTTGCTTTTGCTGGAGATGCAGAGAATTTTGAGCTTATTGCTTGCAGGGTTGTATTCCCTTGGGGATTTTTCTTTTTGGAATGAAGGTTTGGACAGCGGGTTGGTCAAGATCCCGACCCGTGGTCGATCAGGTCCATCGTCCCAAGATGCTGTTTCTTTGCTAATGAGAATGTACGAGGATATCATTTGACTTCAAGATGTTCTTCTGGGCATACATGTGATTGAGATGGTGTTTGGTTGCCCGTTTTGGTCAAGATTCCAATTTGCGGGCGATTGGATCCGTCATCCCATACTGTGAAGTGAGCGGAGTTCAAGACTCCTGAATTGTAGTGCTGGGGATGCTAATTTTTGTGATTTTTTGTAAATATGTGGTCCGAATCTTTACCTGAGTGATCAGGATAGAGATTGGTTATTGAAAACACAGGAAATATTTTTGTGATTTTGAAAGTTTTGGCTGCAAGCAAAGGAAATATTTTTGTGTTTTTCGAAGTATTTTCTTTGAAAGCGAGAGAAATATTTTTGCGATTTTTTTTTGACAATATTTTGATTGAAAGCAAGGGAAATATTTTTGTGATTTTTGACAATATTTTGATTGAAAGCAATGGAAATATTTTTGTGATTTTTGAAAAGGTGATTTTGCAATGTTTTTGTATTTTTGTGATTTTTCTGAAATGCAGGGAAAAGTGTGGAATTTTCATCCACTTCCAGCTTCTACTGCTGGTAAGGCACCCGATCCATTTTACGTCAGCGAGCAAGACGAGTCTTACACAGTTAAGTGCCGTAGTTTTACATCTTCGGATGAGGGGATTTTGAGGGTTTTCAGTCAACACACCCACAAAGTTGCCTGTTCCTCATGTGCAATGCACATAGACCACGTATCGTCCGACGGACTCCTTCGGCCACAAAATGAGCCACATCCTCACATTTCCCTTAGTCAATCCAGTTTGGGGTCTTACGTTGCTCACAATTCCGTGAGGGTGAGCTCCACCTCCCAACAGCCTTAATCCCCTTCATGAGTTCTAGGAACAGGGAACATCCGTCAGCTTCAACAGCGACTTCCAAATCAAGGTTGTCTATCACGGTGCGTTCAACACGAACAGGATTGCGGAGTTCTGCCCGCCACAGCCCTTACCTGTTTAAGAGATTCCAGACACCCGTACGATCAAGTGTCAGCCATGCCTGGAGCAGGTTAGGAAAGAAAGCCCCCGAGAAGTTAATCCCAGTGTAGTTTAAGGTCTTCGGACCGCTGGGGATAAATTGGTGCGTTTGAAACTAGTGGTGAAAATTTTTTGTTGTTTTATATTGTATCTATATATTATTATTTTTTTTGTTTTGAAAAGGTTCCAGATTTCAACTCGGGTGATCAAGATTGATACTGGTTTTTATGGAAGGCTTTAAAATATTTTTGGTATTTTTGAAATGATCCGGGTTATCGAACCATGATCCCAACGGTCGAGGCCGATGCCGGTTTTTAGTTGAAAGCGAGAAAGGTCCCCCGAGAAATTAATCCCAGTGTAGTTTAAGGTCTTCGGACCATGAAACCATACAAAAGAAGGGCAGACATGTTTTTTTATTTTTGGAAAAATGTCCGGTGTCAGCTGATGGACAATCCAGACTGATGCCGGTTTTTATTGAAAGTCTCTCAGGATGTCGATCCCGACGTAGTTTAAGGTCTTCGGACAAAAAACTTTAAAAGAGGCAGATATATTTTTTTTGTTTTTCTAAAAATGTCCGAGATCGTTAGGTCTTGATTCGATCCAAACCGATATCGGCTTTTATTGAAAATCCCTCGGGATTTTGATCCCGACGTAGTTTAAGGTCTTCGGACCACTGAATTTTAAAAGAAGGGCTGGTAGTATATATATATATATATTTTTTGTTTTTTTGGGAAAATGTCCGGTGTCAGCGGATCTTGATTCAATCCAGGCTGATGCCGGTTTTTATTGAAAGTCTCTCGGGATGTCGATCCCGACGTAGTTTAAGGTCTTCGGACCCAAAACTTTAAAAGAGGAAAGACATTTTTTTGTTTTCTTTTTTGAAAAATATTCTGGGTCATCGATTCTGATTTTGATGGTCGAGATCGATACCCATTTTTATTAAAAATCCCTCGGGATCTTGATCCCGACGTAGTTTAAGGTCTTCGGACCCAAACACTATATACAAAAGAGCAGCAATCCAGGTTGGAGACTACGGGAATTCTCTTTGGAATGGTTCGGATCATCAGGTCATAGCTTTGGATGGTTGAGATCATTGTTTGACCGAGTCAATCTTTTTCTTTCTTTTCTTGAAAATTTCATGGAACTTTTCCACATCATCATCCCAATTTTTCACCCATTTCTCATGAGATGAGATTTTGGTGAGATTTCTTCCTTTTTCTCACCATTCTCTTCCATCACTTCAATCTTACATGGAGGTACAAGATTCACTTGCAACCACCCTTCCCAAGGAGGAGTTCTTCCCAAGGAGAGGAGGTGAGAAGTCACCTCACTTAGGTGGAGGCTAGGACGGCCTCCCATGGGCCGCCCGACCGGTCTGTGCCTCCTGGTCTCTTCAGGGGGCTGGGTAAAAGGGTGCCCTCCCCTTTTCTATATAACATGGGGCACCCTCCCCCCCTCAAACGTGCAATCTCTCTCTTCTTTCTCTCATACTCTTTCTTTCTTCAAGTTTCCTTTCTCTTCTTTGGTGGTCCTTTGCTCTTCTCAAGTGGTGGGCCTTAGAGAGGTCTTGGGACAGCAAGGTGGTCCTTCTTTGGTGAGTGGTAAAGGTATGGACCACTTCCTTTCTCTTTCTTGTCCTTTTCCATCTTCATTGTCTCTTCTCATGGTCCTTTTTCTTTTTTCATGTAGCTATCCAAAGAGGTGTGAAGGTGGGCCTAAGTATTCTTGACCTTTTTCTAGATCTCAAGTCTCTTCCAAAGGTGGTGCATGGAGAAGGACATTGCAAGCTCTCCACTTCATCATTTTTTCCTTTTTTTACACTCCCTCCATGTGCATGTAAAGAGTGATTTTGCCATGTCATCAAGTGTGCATGGCAAAATACTCTATCTTTTTCATGGGAGTTGGGCTTCTTTTCATATGTATCAAATGGGCTCAAAGTGAAGTCATGGCCCTTGGTGTATTTGATGGGTCCAATGCTTCATTTTGGGTTCCCTCATGCTTTCTTACCCTTGTCATTTTTTTTTGAGCTTTCTATTTCTTTTCCCTTTTCTTTTTCAAAATTTGGGCTCATGGGCATGGTAGGGCCCATCTCAAGTTTTGGGCTCATGGGGCTCACTTTGGGTGACCTCATCTTTCTTTACATGTGTATGGACCAAGATGACTAGCCCATTCTTCATTTAGATCTCAAATGGGCTAGATTTCCTAGTTGGGCCTACATGGACAAGTGGCTCAAGTCTTCCACTATCTCTTGATTATGATGTACATCCTTGTACAAGGTGTAGTGGGCTCCTTGGAGTTTTTCATGTGGATGGGCTTTTGGGCCTTCTTTGGAATTTGGACACTTTTTTGAACCATGTGTGCCCCACTACACTTTGTCTATGTGGATTTTTTCTTTTCATGCTTTTTTTTATGGATGGAGGACTTGAGCTACTTGGCCATCTACAAGTCCCATGAGTGAGTTGTTCCAACAATCTCACTAAGTTCAAATGGTTTTTCTTTGTGGTAGGAATGCGATTCTCAAGAGTTTCCCTTAGATGTTATCAACCTCAAATGGATGATCCTCAAGTGAGCTATCCATACAACCATGGGTCCTTGATCCTTTCTTTGGGGACTTGGTGGGTCATCCACCATCATTCTCAAGTATGAGTGATTTTTCTTTCCATTTGTGGGAAAGAATGATACCCATAAGTTACCCATTTTTGTCCCATGCCTTGGGACATTTTGGATTTTGATCTTCAAGTGGGCTATGTGTACCATTCTTATCCATTTTCATGATGGTTGGGTGACTCATTAAGCCATGCTCTTTTGTGCTCAAATGGTCTCCCTTTTTGGTGGACAAGTTGGTGCACATAAGTTGCCCAAACTTGCCTTTTCATGGGCATTTTCAACTTTGATTCTTCATGTGGGCTATGTGCATCAACTTTCTACCCTTAGCTTCTCTGATTCATATGTTTGTGGGTAGACCTCCTTGTTGTATTCTCATGGTCAAAACTTTCATCAAGATGAGGCACATAAGATTGCCCATGGTTAACCCATGAATGGGTTCTCATATTCTCCAAAGTGGGCTATGTGCTCTCTCCAATCCATTGAGATGAGGCATTTGGGTTGCTCTTGGGGGCCCGTTTCCTTTCTATCCCCCACTTGTCCCTGCATATGTGTAAAAAGATGGAGGCATCCTAAGTGAGAATCATGACCTTGGCATAAAAGTGGGTCCATCCTTGGCCACATGTGGACTTTGAAGAGGAACTTCTCATGTGAAGTAGGACTCTCATCCTTAGTTGATCTCATGGCACTTGAATGCATTTGTTGTCCAAAATGTGTCTTTGGATGATGGACTTTTCTTACCTAAGGCATGCCATGCCACCTTCTTTAAGGTGGGCCTTACCTTTTCAAATGGGCCCAACACGTATCCTAAGTGACACATGGAGTTGGACTTTAGATTTTGCATTGGAATGTGAGTCCAATCCCATGGGTTTCTTAGATGATAATTTAGATTTTAACGGGTAAAGGATAAGGACTTACCTTGCCAAGCTTGTAGGATTCCATGGCGGATGGTACCAGGGGCCATCAAGTGGTTGACGAGGATGATCCTTCTTTCATTGTCCGCCGAGGGGACCACATGTGTTCCCTAGCTATGGAGCATCAACCTCTTCCTGCTATCAAGGGTCGATGTACCAGGGATCGCTGGGACAATTGGATGAAAGAGCCACAGCCCTTGCTTGAGCGAGTACTAAATGGTACTCCTTTTGCTGGCCTCCTCACCCTACGCTTCCATAATAACGACGCCAACCGCATGATGCTTGCGGCCCTTTGTGAGAGGTGGCGGGATGAGACCCACACCTTTCAGCTCCCTTGTGGGGAGTGGGGAATAACCCCCTTGGATATTTACATGCAGATAGGTTTCTCGTTTCATAGGGCAATTGTCCCTCAAGTTAGCTCTCTAGCTCCCCTCTCTTCCACCGATTGGTTGCGGCTTGTCGGTGACGTCCCTCCTGAGGGTGAATTCCAAGGCCATCAAGTGAAGATGCGATGGTTTTACAACAATTTTGCTTCCGTCGTCCCTACCACCGAGCGAGAGGCCCTCCACAAGGCGCGGGCCATGATCACTTATGCTTTTGGATCCTTTCTTTTTTGCCATGCGAATGAGAGATTTGATCCTAAATTTCTTCGTTTAGTCGAGGACCTTCATCACCCCTATAACTGGAATGGGGCCATCCTGACCCGTCTCTTTCAAGGTCTGGACAAGACCTGTCGGCATAGCCGGTCCTTCACAGGCTTCTGGCCTGTCGTTGAGGTACCTCTTCTTTCATCCTCCTTGGAGCCATTTGCCTCCTTTCTCTCTCTGATCATTAAATGTACTTTCATCCAGACCTGCTTTTATGACCATTTTCCGCATCTTGCGCCGAGGATGCGAGATGACGTTGAGCCCTCTCAGTATCGCCACATGTACTGGCATCAACAGAATCGTCAGCGGAACTCCCGAGTTCCTGGGGACAATTGGCGTGCTGATATAGACGGGCTGACAGTTGAGGATGTAAGTATCTTGTTTGTCTTCGTCCTTCGTGTCGTATTGTAATTGACCGTGGTAACCTCATTTGTTGCAGCTTGCCCGGATGCCGTACGCTAGTTTCCCTCTCTACTACACACCCCAGCGCGTGGAGGCATACAATGCTTCATGTCTTCGTATTATGCTTTCTGACGCTGAGTCCTTCCAATGGTACTTGGGGGAGAGATTGCTTCGGCAAGTCACTGGGGTGGCTCGGGTCCCCTGTTCTGCTCCTCCTCCAGCTGCTCGGATGCCAGTTGATGAGAGAGTTGAGGCTCTAGTGGGCCAGCCCGGCTTTCGTTTCACGATCCCGGATCGTGATTATGATGAGTGGTATCTGTTGTTCGGCCAGGGGCCTCTGCTTCCTTCGCTTTATGTTCCAGGTGGCCGTTGCAGGTATGCTGGAGGATCAGTGACAGCTCCTTTGATGGATCTTTATCGTCGGGAGCGGGACGCGAGGAGGGACGACGATGACTATGTCGGTGACTTGTAGCTGGCTCTGCTTTATATGGCCTTGTACTTTTACCTCTATCTTTGTATCAAGCTCTTTTGAATGAATATATATAGTCTTTGTTTTGTCTCAAATTTCTTGATGATATCTGGATGCTTTGACTTATGACTTGTTTCCTGATGATTTGTGATTCTTCAACTGCATGGACAATGACCTGAACGGTTCAGATCGCTTGTTTAGGCCCTGCGGGCCCACTTGATGATTGGATCTTGGATTCTGGCCCTCCTTTTGATGATTGGACTTTCGATCTTGATACTTCATGACTTGTGTAAGCTTTCCAATGGTTTGGATCTTGACGATTTTGGCCCTTGAATGGTTCAGATTGATGGATTTGGCCCTGTGGGCCCACTTGAGGCCTTGGCTTTACTTTGGGGCAACTCTTCTGATGACTGGTGAGGCTAAGAAGGCTGCTCATGGTGTGGATGATGGCTTGAACGGCTCAGATCGCTTGACTTGGCTTTGTGGGCCCACTTGATGATTAGATCTTGGATTCTGGCCCTTCTTGTGATGATCAAACCTTTGATCTTGTTGTTTGACGGCTCATGTAGGTTCTTCAATGGTTTAGATCATGATGATCTAGTCTTTGAATGGCTTGGATTGCTTGTGGCCCCCACTTGATCACTTTCCCCCTTCTTTGGCTTGATCAGCCATATTCCGGCCACATTGCTTCGTGATTGGACCAGTGGGGCACCTTTTGTATGATCTTGATCATCTTCAGTTGAAATTTGGAGTGGACCGGAGCCTTGGGCGGCCCACGGAGCGCCATCTGCTGACGTGGACTGTCAGCCTCACCTACCAAAAGCCCCGGAGCCAATCCCGCGGAGAGAGGGGATCTGCATCCGTACGGGCGGCCCAGGGCAGGCCGCCCAGAGCTCGCCTCTTGAGCGGCCTGGGCTGGCTCTGGTTCGGACGTCCTCTACTGTCTGTTGCTGCTGTCTCCATTTGCTTTGCACGGGTGAGTTTGATTCCAGCCATGAATATTCTTCTTGTCTCATCTTCCCTTCTCCTTTTGTCTCTTTCTTGGTTTGTCCTTTCTTGGGCAATGGATGGTGGAGATTTGGGGGGCTGTGGGGGCTGTCCAAGGTGGGTCCCACACTTCAGATTTTCAATTGAGCTTTGATAATGGGGAGATGTCTTTAATGGATGGGGGAGATGGGGCATTGAATAGAAGCATCGATGAGGGGCTAGGGATGGTGGTTGGTGGAGCTTTGAATGGCTCCATTAATGGTGGGATGGCTGGATTTTCTGATTTGAATGGGCCCCTCATTATGGGAGGAATGGATGGTATGGATGAGATGATGGGATGGGACATAGGTGAGGCTATGCATCCCTTGAGTGTGGGTCCCATGGATGACGTGATGGACGGTGATGATGGGACTATGAGGGACATAGATGGGCTGATCTCATGTCTGGATGGTATGGATGGCTCAGATGGTACCTTTGACGGTTTGGATGCTCTGGATGAGGGCCGAGATGTGCGGCACACTTGTTTGGGTGGACTTGATGTGATCATTGATGATGTCCCCTTGATGATGGACGGTGTAGATGCCTCGATGATCCCCTTGATCGGCCAGGATGATGACTGGATACATGATTTTCTGTTGGAGGGGGCCGCAGGCCCAGATCTGACCGTTGATTCTTTGATCGGGGTTGCCGGGACCCCTTTGGATGGTTCAGATGTATTCTTTGACGGTCAGATTGGTCAGGATGCCACGATGTACGGTGTGATCTTCACTGATGGCTCTTTTGGTTGGGAGCATTGTCCTTCTTTTGGTCATCGGCCCTTTGCGCACTCTGTTCATGAGGTGGGCGAGTCTTCTCATGCGGCTGAGATTATGACAGTTTCGGATAGTGATGCGACTATATCAGACATAGCCGTTACTGAGGGCAGGTCAGGGGCTGCCGAGTCTGCAGAGGTTCCAGCTTTTCCTTCTCCTTTGCCTGTTGACCTTCCGATCCTCGATGAGTTGTCCTCGATTTCTGGGCCTTTTGTGCTGGAGGGGATACCGGTGAGGACTTGTCAGCTGCTTCCTCGTTCTTCTTGCTCGTCACGACTGCTTGCTTGGCTTGACAGCTTGTAAGTTTATGAGATTCGAGATTTGGAGTCCTATGGCTTTGGCAGTCTGATTCATATGGCTAGAGTTGACATTGACTGGAGAATGCTCGGAGCTGCCGTGATTGACTGGGTCCCTTCGTTGAACTTGTTTGCGTTCAATGATATGGAGATGGGGCCTTCTTTGGAGGAGCTTGCACGCTTGACAGGCTTACCCTTAGATTACACTCAGTACTTCTCGCCGAAGACATCGCCGAAGACTGCTACACCGCAAAACTGGTTCGGGATTCCCTATCTTGTTCGGCCTGCAGCCGGTGGCCAGGATGCTGTTGTGTTCTCTTTGGACTTGCTGTATGATCTTTTTTCGGGTCCTCAGGGTACGACCGGTTCCACCTTTGCTCGGAACGCACTGATGTTCTGTTTGATTGATGAGGTGCTGTTCTCGGGATGGCGCAGATCCCAGACTCCTTTACTTTTTGAGGTGATGAGCCGAGCTGTCCATCGGCAGGGGATCATTTCTCTTATCTTGGCCGAGCTATTTGATGGGCTGACCGACTGTGCCCTGGGCCGCACTCGTGTCCTTCGCGGCTGTTGTGCTTTCCTTTAGGTATCTTTTCTGCACCTTTTTTCTTCTTGCTTTGTTAGGAATTGTTTTGCTCTAGCTGAACTTCTTTTGCTTTCTGTGATCAGGTATGGCTATGGGAGCGTCTTTCTCTGACCGTTCCTGTACCTCTTCCTGGCATCCCTAGCTCTGACATCATGCGCTATATCATGGAGTTCCTTCTGCATACGGCTAGGATGAGCGAGCCCTTGTATCGCAGGATGTTCGCTGAACTGCGTGACTGGAACGTTCGTTGGGAGTCATCTTGGCTTCCACTTCCTCCAGTGCTTTGCGATGCACACCGCCATCCTCTGATGTTGGTAGGCTTTCGATCCTACTTTTCTTATCATCCCATCCGATTCCTGCGGCAGTTTGGATATGAGCAGGATGTTCCTCTTTTTGCTTTCACGGGTATCGGGCGTCGAGCACTTCCCTCTAGGTCTTCTGACTTCAGGACCCGGATTGATTGTTCTTGGGCGAGTCACTTGACTGCTGATTTGCTGGGTTTTGAGCTGCGGACTTTTCCGATGGCGACCGCCCCGTATCAGTACTGGGTTGCTGAGCAGTCTTTGTATCGACGTATCCCTTGCTGGCACCAGACTGCTGATGAGGATGAGCAGGATATCCTTGGAGATGCTGGCTCTTCATCTGGTTCATATGAACCTTTTGAGGAGCGCCCATTCATTGATCCTTGCTTCCTTTTGGCCACTCATGGCCATTTGCTGTCTGAGATCTCCGCACTTCGGTATCATTGTGAGATGATGTCGAGGAGATTGGCTGCCGATCGGAGGTTGTCTGATGAGGAGATAGCGATCCGTACCCTTGAACGCGATGAGGTGCATTACCTGCGTATGGAGGTGAGCAGGTTGAGAGCGAGACTATCTTTTTATGAGTCAGAGGACTCACCTGATGTGGCCGAGGAGGAGGGTAGGGATTGATTGTGTTGGCCACCTGCACATTCTTTTTGCATATATGATTGATGATGATGCATTTTTTTGTATTTTTGAAAAAGATGATATGTGTAAGAGAAATATAATGCATTAATTGAAAGAGAAAACTGTTTGAAAATCTATTGTGCCATTAGTTGTCTTGTGAGTGTTTCTGGACTTTGTGTCGGGATATAGGAATCAGAACTGGGGTCGGTCAATGATTTGGACCGATGTCTCGAGATTTGTCTTGCTTGATCCTTTGGTTCCCTAGAGATGTAGGCAATGGAAACTCTTGCTTCCTGAGATTGTCAGAGTTTGTAAAGTTCTTTCACTCCTGACTGTACTTCCTCTTGTTCTTGCACTTTCACTGCTTGAACCGACATGGACTGTCTGATTTCTTGGTACCTGCACTTTTATTTTTTTCTTTTTTCATTTGAGCCATTTTGCTGCAGTGCTCTTTCGAGTTTTCACCACAGCCAGCTTTTTCCAGTCATTTTTGCCCGTGGCGCCCTTTCGGTTTTCACCACCGTCCCGGGTATTTGGTCTTACCTGCCCCTTGGCAGCTATGCTGTTTTTACCCTTGGCGCCTTTCAGTTTTCACCAAGTCCGCTGTATGCCCACTGTTTTTACTCGGACGCCCCTTTCGGGTTTTCACTCCGCCCTCTTTGTTTAGGCACACACTTTCTTTTTCTTTTTTTTCTTTTTTTTCTTTCCTTTCTGCATCCTTGATAACTGCTGGCGGCTAGAGGTCGGAATCCGTCGTTGCCGCCGATGGCAGTCTTTCAGCCCTTATCCTGAGTACGATAATAGAGCTGTCGTCCTTTGCTAAAGACCCTCCTGAAATGAATGGATGGATGACTGTGTTTCTTGGATTGATTTTTTTTTCTTGAGTGCCTTTCTTTGGCTTCCTTTTTCTTTCTCTTTCTTTTTTTTTTTTCCCTTTTTCTTGTATTCTCTCTTTTTTTTTTGTCTTTTCCTTTTTGAATCCCTCTTTTTTTTTAATGTTTCTTCTTTTTGAATCCCTTATTTGAAACACTTGTTGGTGGACGGGAATGATTTCTCAGAGATCTTAGCTTCGACCTCTGACTTCAGCTCTATTAAAGTAACTCTAGATAAGGTCAGAATGCTTACCCGTGAAAGATCTTCACGTTGTCGGCGTTGGTTAGCTCAGGAAGATCCACCCCTCTCATGCTGGTGAGTCTGAGGGCGCCTCCGGGAAGTACTTCTCTGATGATCAGCGGCCCGTCCCACGAGGGTTTGAACTTTCCTCTGGTATCTGGAAGGTGCGACGGTAGAATCTTCTTCTCCATGACCATGTCCACCTGAAGCTCCTTTTTCGGACTCTCTTGTTGTAAGCCCGAGCGATCCTTTTCTGATAGCATTGTGAATGACTTAGTGCACGCATGCGCTTTTCATCTGCTAGCTTCAACTGATCGAATCTGGCCCGTTGCCATTCTCCTTCTTCAATTCCGCTTTCTAGTATA
>PVNU02001912.1:0-37190 GCA_003013855.2 Liriodendron chinense | reverse complement strand
TTTTTAAAATGATCAGGCAAAATGATAGACGGCATGGATAAAACACATACATTATGGTGGGGCCCACAGATTTTGACCACACGCAAATAGAGTTTTCTTGACACGTCATATATGTCAACATTATACCGGATGAAAAATCCAAGTCCTGTAATTTTGTACTTTCCCAATCGTGTGGCAGTGGTTCATTAGAAATTTTTTTTCCCTGGCTATCTTTACGGTTCAAATAAGCGTTTCTCACTTGATGGATGGGTAGATTTACATATACATCATGATGGGCCCCACAGAGCTTGGGTGTTTTACGCTGCTTATAACTGAAGGTGCAGAGGATCCTGTCCTCAGTGGACGGTTTCATATTATAAATTAGATACAGATTGAATGCTTTTTACTTTGTTTTTAAACCCCTTCCATGTAATACTGCAACTAATTGCATTCAAATTTCAAGAAATCGGTAATGGTCAAGACCATGATGAGCTGATGATCCTGCGTTCAATACTCACTTCCTCAATCAATGGCAAGGATCATCCATTCAATGTGAATTTTGGCTGTACCCTGTCTACCATAAGCACCCAGCAAATGAATGGATACGATTGTTTACTATTCTGCATGTAATTGCCTCCATGGGCGGATGCAGAAATCTCGACTGTTCCTAGTCGGATAAGATGCAGTGGAACCAGTAATACCTGTGTACAGCAGAGCCATCTCTCCACATTAAACCTAGCTTTGTGATTTATTATTTGGACCATCCATCTATGAATTTGGTCCCAAATACACATATATGGATGTAACTGGTAGTATCTGATGGGTGTGCCATCTTCGAAAAATGGGCCATCCATGAGAAGGCTTACTAGATGTACAAAATGTGATTAAAAAGCACCGTAAGTGTTCTTAAACATTAGATTGGTGTCCTTAAAATGGATGGAAATTTTTTAAAAGTTGCAATTGAAAGGGGAATGTGAGATGATGGTTAACAGACTTAGCCACCGTATGGGGTCCTGAGTCGAGTCCACCGAATGAATTGAGTACGAGATGGATGGACTTTCAATATTGTAGTCATAGTCTTCAATTCATGTGCTTTAGGGATCTACGAGTGACACGGAGATACTACTTCGTGCAAATTCGAAGTGCGATCTTTCAGATTAATGCAGTTTTGAATGACGTGGTAATTCCTAACTACAATGGTATGCACAAATGGATGAAAGAGATCCATTGGTACGCACGAATCTCCTGCCCACAAATACGTTTGGAGCTTAATGGACAGTCCTGATATTTGATGCGGGGTTCAATGAGCCCAAATGCAACCATTATATACACACGTAGTGTTCCAGTCACATCGTACTCTTACCCTAATACATATGTACTATGGCCAGAGCATAGGGCCATGCAATCCTAACGTAATACATGTATGGTGCATATTACCCTCATGTATACATAGCTCTTTCAACCACTCATCATCCGACCTGTGTATGCATGGTTCAATAGACTGGGCCAGCTACTTTTCTAAATCATCCATTTTTCTTTAAAAAATAAAAAATAAAAAACTGAGTAGCTGCAAAGTTCATTGCCGTGTGAGATACGGTAATCATGAAACTATGTCCAATGCATCTTCAAGCTCGGATTGTTTGTTGACCATGACTCATGAACTGGAAGAAAAAAGACAAACAAGGGCTGTCAATGGCCAGGGAAAAAGAAAAGTGTATGGGACTCTTTTGCATGAATAATTGGTATTGCTTGCTTCACCTTCTGATCATCTTTGCGTGCTTGAGCGCCGCCGAGACAAGTGTTCTAAATTGTGGAAATTAAAGCATGTTTGGTCATGTCTGGCTAGTGGCCACTGTCAAAGTCATGCATTTATGGTGTAGCATCATCTTTGCGTGCTTGAGCCGCTGAGACGAGTGGTTCTAAATTGTGGAAATTAAAGCATGTTTGGTCATGTCTAGCTAGTGGCCACTGTCAAAGTCATGCATTTATGGTGTAGCGCGCGTGTTTGATGTGGAAGTGCATTTTACAAAATATGGATGGATGCTGTGGAAGAAATAGATGAGAAGTGGGCCACTTGATGCCACCTCTCTTGAATGGACCTGGATTGGGTACAACCCCGCTGGTCTCAAGCTTAATTAGCACAGGTAGGGCCTCTGAACTACCGTGAAGTAATATGGGTTTTATCCACAATGACCATCCATTTTGCCATGCCATTTTAGGGTATAAGCCCAAAAATTAATGAGTTAGATTTAAGGCTTAAGTGGACCGCACCGTTGGAAGCAGTGTTGATAATGACACCCACTGTTCAAACTTTCATAAGGCCCACCATGATCTTTATTTGCTATCCAACTTGCTCATAAGGTCAAAAAGACTTGGATGAAGTGAAACCACAACTATCCGCTTGGTCCAAATTTTTTGTGGCCACTAAGAAGTTTTTAGTTGTGGGCTTTCAATCACCATTGTTTCCTGTGGTGTGGTCCACCTGAGATTTGGATCTGCCTCATTTTTGGGCTCATGCTCGAAAATGAAATTGCAAAATGGATGGACAATGTGGATAAATTAAACACATGCATCTTGTTGAGGCCCATAGAGCACCGTCCACCGGTAAGTCGCTACTGATCGAGCCCATAGGCAATCACATCCAAGTTTGGCCCACATCTAATGGCCAGGATTTATTAGGTTACGCGTGTTTGACAAAGTGCTCTTTGTGGAAATTAGATTGATGGTGTAGAAGTGGGCCTTAAATCAGACTGTTAATCTTTGAGATTGGTCTTATCAGATTATTCATCATTAATGCCATTTGAATCAGACCATTCAGATTCAATATCAGTCTAATCAAGCTATCGATTTTTTTATACCATGGCAGAATTGGACCATTCATCTCCAACATCATCACAATCAAACCGTTCACCTTCAATATGGATCTAGTTGAATTGTTGATTCATAATTTTGTACAAAGTGCATCTCTGATATCTATCCAATCTGACCATTCATTACTATTATGGTTTGAATTAGACAATTTGGCTTCTATATTGGTCCAATCAGGCCATTTGATTTTCAATAATAGCCCAAACAGACCATTCACATTTGTACTCTTCATATTCAATTACATTCCTGTTAGACAGTTAATCTTAAATTTTGGATTAATCGGCTCAATTATCTTTGATACATGTCCAATCTGACTGTTAATTTGTCTTTAACATCACCTGAAATTGGATAACTCGTTTTCCACATCTATTCAATCAGGCGGTTGAATTTCAATGTCAACCCAGTCAAGCCATCCATCTTCATTTTCAGTACGCTTGGGTTGTTCATCTTCAATATTAGTCCAATTGAACCATTAATAATCATTTCTAGATTAATAAGATCATTTATCGTTGATATCCAACCAATCTAGCCTTTCATCGTAAGTATAGATCATTCTAATCGGATCATTCGGCTTCAATATATACGGGTTGATTCGGGGTTGAATCCAATTGTTCATAGCAGACTGTGTTCTACATTCTGTGAAGTGCAATCTTCAAATTCCACAGGGCAAACTTTCATCGTGATAAAGACAACTTGTGCGATGGCCATGGCCCAAAAATTGTGGTGATTGGCAATTCTGACCATTGTATTATTGCACACATTCAGTACTGTTAAATGAGGGTGGCTGCGGATTCAATTTTGAGTTTGCCATCCAATTGCAGTACTCACTGAACAGATGGCCGTCAAATTCCGATGTCCTTGATTGATGGGCATCGACCATCCAGGTGTAGTAAATCAGCATCCTGATCACTATGCATGCCCGCCATGTATATGGTGCAGATGTATCATTGCTTGCAACACAGTAGAATTCCTGTGTGTTAAAAACATTTTTTAGAACCTGAAACAGACCGGGTGAGTCGCTAGAAATCCAGGATCCATGACTCTACCAATAAACTAAACACCAAAACTATTCAGCTGAGCTTCTAATTCCTTATATTTTAAACATTTTAGATTAGGTGATTGTAACCCCTCGAATTTTCAAAATTTATTTAAGAATTTTTGAAATTTTATTTTAATTCTTTTTATTAATATGAGCATTTACCTTGTTTTGAAAACAACAGATCATCCGTGAGAGTTTTGATAGGCGACCCTTTACGAAAACTACTTAAAATAATCCTATAAATGTTGTAAAAAGATCGGATTTTGAAATCATGCATTTTTCAGGTAATTATGAAAATGCCATTTGTTAAACTTAAGTTAACTGACTTTTTCAACTATTATGGCTTCTGACGATTGTTTCCACTCAAAACTTCATATACAAGCTTTTGGGCTCATTTTGTCCATACACGTCGAATTTTAGCCCTCCAATCATTCTACAAATGCCTTAATTAGAAATCAGACCCTAGATGGCCCACTTGATCCCAGATCTGTCCCAATTTTGATTTCAACGCCTAAAAATTATATAGTCATCTTATGGTTTAAGTAGATTTATCACATGCATCATGGTGGGGACCTGTGTGTACCGCGTGCACACGTCGAGCTCATTTGACCGTGCAGGCGTCGTAGCTGAGATGAATTCGTCTCCTTCTCCTTCTCATTCAAATCGGGGTAACTGTAAGACGATTACGTGGCCGCTCCAATCTCACCGTTCCAAGCCAATATCACCGAGATCGATCCAGATTGAGCCCGTCCCTTTGCATGAGTGACTGGGATTGATCCATACCTCTCTGTGGGCCCTATATTCCCTTTGGACGGTCTTCATGAGACCTAGTTTATAAGTCATAGAGCGCATCATTTCCCTCAGGAACTAGGAGAGTTGGATCCGTCGCCCCCACCGCCCTAGCTATCTATATAAGTCATTCCATCCGTCCACTCCTGCCCCTCCAAGAAACATAGAGAGAGAGAGAGAGAGAGAGAGAGAGAGAGGGAAGAGAGATCGTGAAGGGGGGGGGGGGGGGGGGGGGGGGGAGAGGGAGAGAGAGAGAGAGAGAGAGAGAGAGAGGGTGGCTGCTGAGATGAGGCATACCCCCTGTTACTGTGTAGTCCTCGTTTCAGATCTAGAGAAGAAGAAGAGGAAAAGAAGAAGAAAGGAAGAAGAAGAAAGAGAAAGGAAAGAAGAGAAAGAAGGTGAGCTGAGTCGACTTGGTTGAGTTGTGATTTTATTACCTAAGCCTAGTATAAATCTTAACTCTAGGTGAAAATCTAACCTTAGTTGATCATGGTGACTAGAATCATGTTGATCTATACTCTAAACTGTGTATTTTCATTAAACAACATAAGTTTGGATCTAAGCTTAATTTCGCAGCTCTAATAACATCTCCAAGCACCCAACCTCGAGAGGTGAGGATTTCCTTTAAGCCTAATTATAATAATATTGAATTTCTTATCGATTTCATGCTTAGAAACTAAGGTTTTTATTGTGTGATTTCTTGAAACCGTACTTGTTGAAATCTCCTCATGTGATTATGATTTGCATGGTATTCCTTGATGTGTATTCTAAATTTTGATGTATGTGAACCATAATTTATGCTTAGGTGTTTGGAAAAGGAACCATGATGATGTATATGGTTATGTGGAAACTATGTTTAATTTATGTTTGTTATATACTCGTGATAAACATGATGATTGAAGTGTTGTATGATTCAGGATTTTATATATGGATGTTATGTTAATGAACACCCTTTAACCCCGTACTGATATAATCGTTTGACGTAAATAGATGAAGCTGTACGAGGCCTTATTATGTTAACATTATGAACATATCTTATCGGTTGTAGTAAGAATTGGCATCCCCATGAATATTATTGAATGATATGCCTTGACGTTGAAGATTAAGTGTTGGCATTACCGTGGATGTGTTGTTAGTTGTATATTCCATGATGTTGAGTTTGACACTACCGTATGCATTGTTGGATACGTGCCAAGAGATCCTTTTTTGATATGTTACTTATGATGGACTGTTACGCCCTGAAAAATCGAGTATTTGGGTACACCCGATTTGACGAGTGTTACTTAATAAAATGCTTGTTTAGGAATGTCACATGTGAGAAAAGTACCCATGTGTGTCTTCAATCAGTTTTACATTCATTCCATACTCAGATAATCAGAGTAGCGCATTTCAACAAGCGGATCAAAGCAAGGGGGGATAACTAAATCCAGAAATATGGGGCTAATACCTAACAAATACAATTCAAAAGCAGTTCAGCCCATATGAGAATTATACGAATCGCAATAAAAGTAAAAGAAAGGGAAGTACACTACCAAATGGACGATGCTATAAGCTACAAGAGCGCTCTGAATGCATCACCATCCGGTTCTATACTGGAATCATCTGCATATGTCAAATGGAAGGCGTCAAATGCCAACATAGTGAAGAAATATCCTTAAGATTTTATTTGGGATATTTTAAATATAAGCATATTCACAATAAATGTATATATATACTACTCATAAGATGGTTATCTCTAACGCAAAAATACTAATCAAATTACACATGTTATGCACACAAGTAGACGCAAACAATGAAAATACAAAACAATACATTTCATAAACGAGTTAATTAAATGCATGTATGTTATGATGCTCACCCAGATGCATGTCCCGGGGATCACATGAGGACACAAAAGGTAGTGCTAGCGCCACAGCAAGCAACCAGGCACCCACACATCCTCCACAAGTGCATGCCGTCCTTCACAAGTACATGCCATGATATGCATGGATAGCCAAGTATTTATTAGTCCAATTCGTACAGCAAATTGATGAAGCTAGAATACCGTCATTGTATCACAAAGTCTAACTGAGACCATCTGGCTCCCTGCGATGCATCGCCAATCATCGCCAGTAACCCCTCGATCCGAAGTTAAGTATCCTTCCATGAAGGCATGGTCTAGTCGTGACTTGTCAGCCACGCCCAAATCAAAGCAAAAGGACTCGTCACCCACATATTAAATATAGTTAATCAACTCAGAGGTGCGGGCTAATCAATCAAAACTAAAACCAATACATGCCCGAGTTGTTCGAAAGTGCACAGGCACGCTAACATCGACCAGGGTCACATTTGTAACAAGGGCTATTCGAACAACGATCTGTCACCTCTGTTAATGCTCACTGGTCACTACGGGGAGGCTCATCACCCCAGCGTAGGCTGACAGCTCAGACACGGCGTCCCATAATACCTTGCCTGGCTCATGAGACTTGGAGATCGTATCGTAATACGGCTTTAAGTGGACTATACATTGGTAATGTTGGTATTCTAAATTCAATAGAGTGTGATTCAATCAATCAAACATAATAATGATTAATTCTAAATGGAACCTATTTTGTCGACCCAAGTGGACCGTAACAAACCGATAGTGGTCCCTATCGGTCGATCGTGTTCCGTCTAGTTGATCGAATAGGCTCGTAACTACCAATCGAATGATAGGTAGTACATTAGTCAAACGGTTGTCAAAGCTTAATCCAGACAGCCATTAATTTACTACAACAGAGCATATCAATAGCACAAATATAAAAAACATTATCACCCAATTTATTAAAGCACCTGGCCTGACCGACTAGTCCGACTGATCCAAAGGATTAGGATAACATAGCCCGGATGACACAGGGCGTCATAAACCAACAAAAGCGCAAATGATATATAATATCATGTTCTCATATCACTCAAGAAATTCATTGAGCATGTTTTCACCCAACTATAACCGAGGCATTTCATCAAGCATGTTATCATATAAAATAACAATAAAGGCATTTTATCAAACATATTATATGCACATCACTAATTTACAATAAATTATAATTCAAAACAATTTTAATATTTATAAAATAAATAAAATTCAACATAATTAAGCAATCATCCATTAACAATTCTTGAGAAAAGCTTAGAGTTAGATCTTCACCTTATATTCAAAATTTTACATTTTGGAGGCGGCCCGAAAGCCGAAAATTGGAGAAAACCTCAAACACCTACATAGAAGTTCAAACCTACCATTAATGATTGGATTTAATCCTAATTAAATGTTAAACAATTGATTAGGTTTAACCTAGTTTAATTAGAATGACATCACAACCCGATTCAACGAATCGAGGCCCGGAATCGGCGCATCAACGAAATCCTAACAGAGCTGAGCTTGATAACGGCTCTCGCAAAAGCATGAACCGCCTTAAACGACAGTTGAGATCCAAATCCCTAACACCCGCAAACCCTAACAACAGGGTTTATGAAATTAGAGGAGTATAGAGGGTTTTCTAACCCTAACAGGTTCAAGACACAAGGAATTTGAGAAAAATCTCCAAATCCTAAATCAATTAGAGAAAAAAATGTAAGATTCATAAAATCTAACCCTAAGTAGCTTAATCGGAAGACATGAAGCATTTCTTACCTCCGATCGTCGACGGAAGGGATTCGGCAGAAGATAGTGCTTCGATTGAAGGGAATCGGTAAAGAACACCAATCCATCCCTCACACTCTCACTCTTTCTCTTCTTCTCCTCCTATTTTTCTTTTTCTCTCCTTCTCCCGTAGGAAATTTTGAATTTGGGGAGAGAGCCCTAAAGAAACTCTATTTATAGCACGAAAATTGGTCCAAATGGCCCTAATGGCCAAACATTTTGTATTATGACCCTATAGGAGGTTGTTTTCCATTATTGGGGCCCACCGGGAGGTGTATAGGATGATCTAGGCCATGGGATAGGTGAACATAGTGGTGATTTACCTATGGACACGATTATCCACGTTTCGGATGCGGCGATGACGGTTATGATACATTGTTCGTTTAACGGTCACCGATCATCGATCGAGGCCGCGGATTTAGGGTTAGTTGTAAGGAAATGTTTAAGACTAGAATCCTTAATTTTATTAGAATCTAGTAGCTCGAAATCCATAACTTCACATAAGTCCGAGTGGACAAAATTAACTTAAATTCTAAAAAATTTAGCATAGAAGTACACATCATCTAGACAATATTTTTGGAACTTTATAACTAATTAATTATTTTTATAATTTTTATATTGATTCCTTATCACGTTTATTTTCATCTTACAAAATTTTAGCCCATTCTGATATTTATAAAAATTAATAAAATTCCAGAAGTATACGCTATTAGAAACTAATAATTTTCCAAACAGTTTCTAAATATTTTTAAATTAAACTTATTTATAATATTTATTTTATTTTTTATATATTTTAATATAAAACTAGACTCATCAAATTTAATATGGCTTTTGAATCACATCAATCGGAATTATAACGAATGAGATCTCATTTTTTAAAGTTGACTAAAAATGCAGGATCAGACTGCGAAATCCGGTCAACCCGGGTCCAAATCCGGTCAACCGGTTTGGGGAATCCGGTCAGCCGGCTAGGGCATCCGGTTGACTGGTTGCTGCTGTCCTATTTTCTTCTAAAAAATCTAATTTTTTTATTTTGCATCATTTATTCCTTTTTGCTTCACTCCATTCGCTAAATCAATCATTCTACCTTATCTTTGAACAATCCACGACCCATAGGGATTTAACCTGCTCGATTGGGTCATCCAAACATCAAATTTAGTACTTTTAGAGTTGTGAATCCTCAACTCATTCATCTCCTAAACTTCCATTCCTCTACTTTACTTTTCCTTTCTTCATTCCACCTGCCAAAGTAATCTAACCTTACGTATCCAAACGTCCATAGACTCGAGTCTCCTCACCAAGGTACCTAAAGTTCAAGTTGCTACATTCAAAATCAAGTAAAATCAGAAATTTTAATTCTAAGGTTCCCATTTTTAAATTTAAGGCCACTCCTTTTGGTCCCAACACGTGCGAATACACGCACGGACATGCATTCAAATCGAGAAATCAAAGATAACGCCAAAGGACGTCTAATCTCTAAATTGGAGAAAATTCGAGGCGTTACATGGACCCTTTGAGGAATATGATTGGCGAATACGAGAAGTTTCATGATCCAGGGTTGGTGGTATGGAACACTAAGCTTGAGTTGTCGACCTATGCTGGGTGACAAGCCCCCGATAATGACCTTGGGCTTTCTTGAACTTAGGATAAGGAGTGGTTATTAGCTGTGTACATCATTAAATTGACTGGATGGTAAATTAATTAATTAAAGGTTAAACTAATCATGCATTCACTGGACTTGACCTAGTGGGTCAGCGCTGCAGACGTTGCGGCGCTAGCTTGTGGTAGGGGGATGGGTGGCCATCGCCTCTATTGACTGAGTTTGTTGACATGAAGTTGTGGAATTACCTGCTTCATCGTGGACTCTGGTGACTAGTGGCTAGTAGGAAGAGTTGGAATAAGTCTCGTCTCATTTGGTTAGGGTGGCTTAGCCACAGCATGCATATCATACATTATATTAAATAAGATTTTTTCATGTATGTTTTGTTTATGTATGATTATTATGCTTGGATATTATTGTGCTGATCTTAAGGGGTAATGCTCACTGAGTTGATTGCAAGAAACTCCCTCCCTCCTGGCACGGTGTTATAAAACACCACCAGATTGTTGCAGGTGACGATCTAATAGATGAATTAGAGTTGTGGTATGAAGGAAATAAAGTTTCATGACGGTCAATGACGGACGACGAAGCCATATCAACTTAAGGATTAATTGTGTTTATTTTTTTCATTTTCATAGAATAGATTTGTTTCCATGTAAATTGAATTAAGTCTCTAAGGGAGATGAAAAGTGGAGTATTATGTATTTTGTATGATTTAAGGACATTATATTGATAATGTAGAGTAGAAAAATATGAAATAAGAACCTTGATTTCGGTCATTTGTGCTATGAATGCTATGAACATGTGAATTAAAGAGAAATATGGAAAATAAATCCCTAATACATTCAGGTTAATACCCAAGAATTCAACCCATCATGTTTTCCACGAGAGCCAAAATTTCAGGGCGTTACAAGTTCCATGACCTAAGTGGGCCACCATGAGTCTGATTGGTTGGACTAAACCGTCCACGAAATGGGACCAAGGTCCAGTTGGGGTCCTAGAAGAGTAGTCCTAGCAATGTTATGCCCCTACTCATATATGGTCATCATCAAATATTGTAGGTACGCATACACATGGCATCTCAATTCTAAGGCAGAGCTAGATGTCATTTAAAAGCTTTTGGCACAATGCTGACATGTACATGAAGTTGGACATATATATATATATATATATATATATATATATATATATATATATATATATATATATATATATATATATATATAACGGAAGTTATGTCTAAGCACCTCCAACATAGTTGCACATCTACATCTCATCAACGGGTGCTAGTAATGTATAGAGTCTTACAAATACCATCCTCAAAGCAGCTCATGATTATAAATTTCATACAATCTTGTAAAATATTTTAGTTCCCAAATAGTGCGCCCACTAATCTGAACCTCCCAAACAGTGGACCCCACTATAGATGGAATATATATAAGTAATTCAAGTGTATAATCCAAGTTTGTGACTTGATAGATATCTTAATGGATAGCGAAAATGAATCCTAGTAAACAATCATTGAGATTTTCTAATCAATCAATGATACATGTGACTTGTACATTATTTAGCTCATTGATGAATGGGATACAAACATTATTTTAAGGCAAGACAGAGGTTTGTGCTTTCTCATCTAGTGGGCAGTAGAATGTAAAGAATAAAATATCCGGTTGTAAACTTGGTTATGGTTTGGTAACTTTAATCTACAACGCTTTCTTTCCCGCTAGTGTGTTGCTTTTCTATAAACCTGATGGGTGTCACAAAGATCACTTATCCCTAAACTTAGGATGATCCATTCATCAAGGGGGTTTTATCATCAAAATCAACGGACAGATTACTATGGCTCCATGTCTGTTGTGGCCCACCAAAGTGGATTGTTCCAACCTTCACTCCAGGGTTTCTTCGTCGTATTCTGCACTATTTTCATAGGGTGGATTTTCCACCAAAGCGACACATAAGTAGAAAATAAATTGTTGTGTTGAAGCTCCCGTTAGCAGTTGCCTGGCTTTTTCTTTATTCTATTACAATGTAAATACATTTTCATTTAGATTCAGTAATTTCAATGCCACAAGCTTCTCTGTAGATGTTGTGGTAGGCTTCTTTCATGCAAGAGAGGAATAGTTGGGAGTTTATAAATCCTTTCTCACCTGCTACCATAACCCTTAAATTCCCCATGTAACTTACTATCGTTAGCGCCAAACTCTGCATGCATGCATTGCAAATAAAATCAGTTCACAAGCAATGGCATCTACGTTAAAGAGAATTGAGTGAACTTGCTTCGCATGCGAAACTAATTAAGGCACCCATGTGTGAAATTAGGCCCATCCAAAATTCAGGTGGCCATACAAGAGGGCCCCCATGTTGTGTCTGCCATCCAACCCATTTATCAGGTGAAGGAGATTCCCAAAATCTGCTTGATTCAGAATTCAAGTGGGACATACTAAGTGAATTTAGATGTTTAACTCATATATCATATTGTTCATGTTGTGGGGCCCACTTAAGTTTTGGATCCAGCTGATTTTGGTTACGTGCAGTTAAAATCATACTGGTGCAGGTGATGGATGGAGTAGGTTTCACACCAACATCATGGTAGTACCCACAGTGATTCGGTGATGCCTGCACATCCAACACCAGGTGCTGTAGACGATGCCAGTCCAGTGCTACCTCCCACAAGTACTTCTCACAATGGTATCTTAGCTGAAGGACAGGCAACCTGTTGACCTATTTATCATCATGGCACATTTCAACCGTCCTTAACTCTTTGATAATTTATATTCATGGTGGACAAAGGAGTAAGATTTAATTGTTAAAACACCTTGTTGGGAAAAGATAAAGGGATTTCGACCGTACATGCCCCATTGTATGGCGAAATTTCCTGCTTGTTTATGGTTGAAACTATTTCCCTTGACTGGCCCCCTTACACCTTTTAAACTTTGCTGTGGACAAAAATACCCTTACGTATTGAGCCCTCAGCCTGACAGTTATTAATGTGTGGAAGGTGAATTGAGTTGGATAATAAGAAAGTTAAAGTGGGACCCATTGTGAGGCATAATGTCGATCCACACATTCTTTTCATTTCAAGAGCTAATTATAATACATATTAGTAAAAATCGGGTCAAGGAAGTGGATCACAGCATAAGAAATAGGCTGATTTATCTGAGACCGTTGAAAAGTTATCAGTGGCCCCAAACCATTTGGATAAATATGATATTTGCTTTTTTTCTTTTTTTCTTTTACCCATGTATCTTTGTTATTGTGAACGGGTTAGATGACATATAAACATCACGGTGGGCCTCACAGAATGCAGCATGTACCGTTATAGTCCATCCCGAGTATGGACCAAAAAAGAAATCTTTTCATAAGAAGTTATGGTTGTTACTTTTCCTGATCTGATTTTTATATCCATTTGATTTAGTGGACCATCTAATGGTAGATCCAATCCATTTATAATGTCTGTGGCCCCGGTTTATGTCGAATTAGTGTTGGATTAACGATTTTTCAAGTTATTGGTCACCCACAATGATGAAAAAGGGTAAACGGTTTCTAAAACAATATGTTCTTCTTTATGGTGTTCTGGATAACATGATCATAATTTTTCGGTCATTATCTGGATAATTACCTTCCTCCAAATTCCAGAGAGAATGAACGGATTGGATATAACAAAAAGATGAAGATAGGGTTGGGTTTAACGAAAACCCCATTTCCTTCTCTTTCTTCTTCAGGACGCACCACCACCACCTTTAGCCTGATTTTCTCTGGCTTAATCTTCTCCGACTCTCGTCTTCTTCTTGTACCACTGTTGGAACTAGAAAATGGGACACGATCACATTTTTCGTGTAAAGGGTGTTTTGTTGCTTTGGGGTTCTGAGTAATAGAAACATTCATAGATAATCAAAAGCATTCACAAAAGTACACAAGAAGAGATATCGCAAGGCGAATTTTATTCCAGAGATCCAGAGATCTTGTACATTCCAGGCTGTGATACCGGTCACGAGCCTTTAATTACATCGAATGATTGATGACCCTTGATTAAAAGGCAGAAGACTAGTCAGCAAGAACTATGGTCTTAGAGTTTGTGGTCGTAGAGACCTGTATTTGTTTTGGTATGTACTGAACCGTCTTTGTATTAGTCAGATGTCTATGTCTCATGTTTTGGCCGGAGATCCGGGCTGAGACTATCAGGGTTTATGACTGAGATTGACGACTCTGGGCCCGCGCCTGTCAATGTAGGGACAGGTGACCTTGGGAAGTCCATTCTATAGTTGTGTGTACCTGCGTAGCCCAACCAACGGATACTGTTTGAATGGGTAGGGCAATGACTGTTGTGTTGCGACAGTTTATAGCAATTGTTTTGTAGAGAATCAAAACTCTTTGATATGGTTTATCGTGATAACTATGGTCCCATTTGTCTATCTTTCGACCCAAATCGGGTCACATCTTTATGGTAGATATAAATGACGACATATTTGCATAGTTTTGGATGCTGGCGGCGTCTTTCCGAGAAGTCATTTCCTTCAATACGTCGAATCGGGTCGAACCTCGAAGATGTGCAATTTTGCTCATTTTAGAGATCCTGGAACGTCCATTTGACCATTCCATTACGCCCGAAACGCTCGAAATACCCAAAATAGGCTCAAACGAAACTTGAAAACACTTTAAATTGAGTCCGGAGCACCCGTAAACATTTTAGTAATTGGCTAATTTTTTTTGGTGCGTGGGACTTATTTTACGGGTGCATGGGCTCCAACGCACCTAAAAATTAAGTGCCTGATTTTTTATGAATTTAGGGGTGCGTTGAGCATTTTCTTCAGGTGCGTGGGATCGAATATGCAAATCTGAATTTTGTTGAATTAATGGACGCGTGGGACTTAATTTATGGACGCGTGGGCCATTTTTCGTGTGTGTGGGAGTCCGATGCACTTGTCTGATTTACGTCGAATTAATGGACGCGTGAGCCATTATTCGGGCCCGTGTGACCGTTTTCTGGGTGCGTGGCCACACTTGGGGATTTCTTAGAATTTGGACATGTGGGGCGAATGATGTCAATCGGAGGGAATTCCGGCGATCGGGAAGGGTTTCCGGCGATCGGGAAAGTATTCCGGCGAGGATTTCGAATTCCCAGAGGATCGCAGCTCTCTGTCTTTGAAGAATCGTGAAATGAATCGTTGGAAGGGGTATTTATAGCAAAAAATGCCGGATTTCAGCCAATGAGGGGCTGTCACGTGCCACGCACCCTTAAAATACCCTCCACGCACCCCAAAATTGGCGTGCGGAGCTCCGAAGCACCGAGAAATGATTTCTAAAAATATTTGATTTTTTGGGTGCGTTGGACTTATTTTACAGGTGCGTGGGCTCCAACGCACCTAAAAATTAAGTCACTGATTTTTAGTTGAATTAATGGATGCGCGGCGCATTTTTCGGGTGCGTGGGACTCCGAAATGCCTTTAAAATGACGGATATCAAATGGGTCGAATTTAAGGGTGCGTGGACCCATTTTTGGGGTTCGTGGGGTACCAAAATACCCTTAAATGAAAATCCTGAAATCTGTTGAATTTAAGGGTGCGTGGGGCATTTTTGGGGTGCGTGGGACTCTGAAATGCCTTTAAATGAATTCCTGTTTTTAGTATTTTTTTGGGCGCGTGGGGTACCTGAATTTATGGGTACGTGGAGATGTAAATAAGAACTCTACTATTTGGGTTTTGAATTTTGAGGGATTTGTGGGGCCCGTTTGATCGTGAAATCACTTGCACTGTTCATCATAAATCACAAAGAAGTTATGGGTCCGATTCCGGACGGTTCTGATCACAGTAATTCGCAGGGCCCGTTGGAGATTCCAGCCAAAATTGGCGAAGTAAGGGAATTTTTGTAAATCTCCATTTTGCATGCGCCGAAAGACGTTTTGCGTCATTCTTTCGGAGGTATATGGCCATTTTGCTTATTTTAAGGGCCCCAACCTTTTGGGACCCCAACAACCACCAAAATCAAAAGACATGGTGTGCCTCTATGTTAGTATATGTTTTTTTCCCCAGATTTGTATTGATGTGGGTCTGTGAATAGTCGTAGTGGTATTTTCTTCTAGATTTGTGTTGATGTGTGTCTATGGATGATTGAGATTGTGGTTTTGAAGATGTCAATATGTGGTACGGTGGTGAGACTGACATACACCAAGAATCATGGCTGTCATATGTTAAGGATCGGGATTGACATGCACAAAGAGTCATGATTGACATACATAAAGGGTCGAGATAGACAATCCAAAAATAATAGCACCCATATCTCTTTTAAAGTTTAGGGACGTAATAGCCATCCACAAATGGTCATGGTTGTCATGTAGTAAGGGTCGGGATAGGCAGTCTAAACACAATACAGTTCAAGGTTGTGATTGTCATGTAGTAAGGGTCGGGATAAACAATCCAAACACAATACAGTTTAGGGTCGTGATAGCCATCCACAAAGGGTTGTGATTGTCATGTAGTAAGGTTCGGGATAGACAATCCAAACAAAATACGGTTCATGGTCATGATAGCCATCCACAAATGGTCATGGTTGTCATGTAGTAAGGGTCGGGATAGGCAGTCTAAACACAATACAGTTCAAGGTCGTGATTGTCATGTAGTAAGGGTCGGGATAGACAGTCCAAACACAATACAGTTCAGGGTCATGATAGCCATCCACAAAGGGTTGTGATTGTCATGTAGTAAGGTTCGGGATAGACAATCCAAACAAAATACGGTTCATGGTCATGATAGCCATCCACAAATGGTCATGTTTGTCATGTAGTAAGGGTTGGGATAGCCATCCACACCGTTTGTGAGGCCCACTATCACTCTTGAGTGGAATCCAATCCATCCATTATCCTCGGGATTTCATTTTAGGCCATGGATAGAAGAAAGATCAACATCCGCCACTCATATGGACCACAATACATGAAAAAATTTAGTATGGAACGGTCACCGTTACCGTTTTTCAGGTATTGTGGGTTACACATAGATCAGGTCAGCATCATGTTACCACCTTCCCATATAAGCAAGGGGCTACAAAGAAAATGAACGAATTGGATCTACTTTGAAGTGGACCCAATGACAACTCACATCCACATCATTACCTTGGGATTGGAGGCCACGTGGCTTTTTCTTCACTCAAATTTCATACTAGTGTAGGATCCAAAGTAAGGGTATTTTCATCAACACCAAAGTTTAAAAAGTGTCAGGGGCCCGTTAAAGAAATAGTTTTAACCAGAAACAAGTAGAGAATTTCGCCATACAAGGGAGCCAGAATGGTCAAAATCCCAAAGGTAAAAACGGCTACCAGCACCTCACATGGGTAGGCGTAGCGTTGTCAGGTTTGGTTTGGGATCAGCATGGCCCAACTCATTTACTAAATGGGCCACGACCATGGTTTGAAAATTCAGCGACTTGGACTGACTAGTTCCATCTTGACTTGAGTCACAACTCACCCAATCAGGAATGAATTGAGATCTGCAAAGGAAAAAATCTAGGCCCATTCGAGCCTGTGACCATGGCAGGCCCAAATCAAGTAGGCCTGAGCCGCCTCATCATGATTATTAATGGTCCAAGCCATAGCTGGTCACCCACTTCGGTCCAAGATCGGGATGCTCATTAAGTGTGCCCCATCATGGGTGATATATGAAAACTGTCCTTGAAGTCGTAAATGGATGAGCAGAGTCAGGCTCTTAAATGAAACTACACCGAGCCCAGTTATTTAATGGGCTTAAATTTTAGACCCTGGCCCAGCCCTCAGGCCTAGTATTCCAGCTCCAGGCCAATATGATTCGGGACTAGTTAAGCTGGACTCCTGATGTCAGTTTTTTCCCATAAAAAGTCAGTTTGGCACCATTTAAAAAATCGTGGTGACTCTTTAAAAATACATTGGCCTAGTTGCACCATAATCCAGACTAGGTATTCCACCCAACAGGAATGAAGCACAACTGAAAATTCAATTGATTGGACAAGTACCAACCTTTTAATTTTTTTTCCCCTTTAATTTTGATCATCCATTTCTACATGCAATGTGGACGCTCAGGACAGCCGTACACTAATATCACATGTGAGAGGATGAGTCACCCCACATTCCAGTCACGCTCAGTACAGCCGTACATTAATACCACTTGTGTCAACCTGCTCTCCGCTAGGTTGAATTTTGGAACCGCAGATTGCCTGTGACCCGGGGATCTCTGTGCCCGGGGTCTACAAAGATGTCTGTGAAAAATCCCCTCCGTCCGTCCGTTTTGAAAGACCACAATAGTACTTGGAACTAAAGATTAGGCATATCCAAAACTCAGGTGGGCCACACCAACAAACAGACAGTGGGAACAACAACTTCCACCGTTAAAACCTTCCTGGAGCTAACCATGATGTTTATATGACATCTAAACTGTTCATAGAATTATTACCACTCAGATAAACAGTACGAACAAATATAATCCTGATAGAAAACTTCTCGCACCGTCAGGCATTCAATTCCATCTATTTTGGTGTGGTATGGCCCACATTAGTTTTGGATCTGCTTGATTTTTAGAATGCCATCCTATTGTGTCTTTTAAAAACAGATGGACGGAGTGGATTTGTCATAGACATCCCTATGGGCTCCACACAGCCCGGGCCACAGAGATTTTTCTGTGCCACGCAATCTGCTCTCCAACTTTATGGAGAAGGTTTAGGTCTCATGGGGGATGGATCATGCATCTTAAACCATATTAATGAAGCAATCTTAACCACTAATTAAGTTATTGGCTGTTAATGAATGGTCGCAAGTACAAAAAGTGAGTTGCCCAAATTTAAATGGAAAAATCAGATGCCTAATACTATCGTCTCAGTGTTAATTAGTTTAAGTTATGATTCAGCGGTTTAGATGGTCAGGATTTCCGTGCTACTATCCAATGCATGCATATGCTTAAAGAGTCACCACAATTTAAAAATGACACAAAGCTAGAGCAGAAAAATCGAGCGGAACAGACACCCCACGTGGCATCCAGAAAGCAAAAGTCACGCCACTGAAGCTATCCACGGTATGCACATTGCATGCATGCTCATGATTCAAATCATAAAGCCCAACGTGAGTCCGGCTTGGCCCAAAAATTACACTAATGGGATGATCTAGTCATTCAATTTAGTGGCCATTGCAGATGCTTGCTACGGTCCAAATTTAATGATTTAATATCATCAGATTGATATCATTTTCATGCCACCGTTCATTCACGGGCCCACAAAAGAGACCCCCAAATTGGTGTTGCATGTGTGCCACATGTGTCGTGCTGAACTTGAGTAGGTAGAGTTTGCCTAAGAGCAGCTGGAACTAGTCATATATATATTTACCTGAGGGGCGCCCACGACAGTGAAGTAGAGGCCCTTCACTGGATTGTTGGGAAAACCGGCAGTGAAAGTGGAAGCCGAAACGCGTAGAGCAATGAGAAATCAAACAAGTAAACAAGATGTGATCAAACCACACACAAGCATTCACCACAAGAGAATCCGAGTTTACGTGGAAAAACCCCTCAACGGGTAAAAAACCATGGTATAAAGCGATCCACTATGAATATCAGAAAATTACATAGATTGACACCCCACTAGCAAGGAAAAACAGAGAAAACCACAAGTTCTCTCTCACACACACCTCTCCCCTCTTCCTAATACGATTAGGAAACCTTGGACACCTTAGGATACAACCTAAATTCGGATTACAACTCCTTGAATAGGCAAACTTCCGAAAATAGAAACATCTTGCGCAAACTCACATAAGAATCCAACTCCAATACGGAGACTGTCGACCGGCCGACTGGTCAGCTGATCAGCAGGCCAGAACACAAAATAGTCCAGGGAGAAAACTTATTTGCTGCCTCACCACCGACCGGTCGCCTGACCGACCGGAGCCCTCTGTAGACCGGTCGGCCAACCGGTCTGGACACATGAAATTTGTTCAGGGGGGTCTCCACTGCATCTGCGTTACACCGTCTGACCGGTCGGAGCACCCAATTCGTGCATAGATTGAAGACTACCCAATAATCTCCACTGAGGCTTCAAACGATGAAACAACACCATCCTCGCAGCGTCATCTCATCTTCAACCATAGCTCCATCTCTTCTCGTGCCACCATCGACCCTAACCTTGCAAATTCAGGACCTTTACCGCTCTTCTCATGTGGCCCTTGGGCACTTGCCACATACAAGCAACCGTGGATCTCGCTGCCGTTCCCGCAACTCCACTGTGAATTGTGCTCCCGATCAATATGTAAAGGTGGCTACACCTCCGTGCCTTCATACACACGAGTGTCCCCTTCAACACTTCACAACAACGATCGTGGCCGATAAACACGCACCCTTTCACCTCGAGTGCTCTAAGATAAATCATATTCATCTTCATCTTGGGAACGTGCTTCATATCTTCCAGGACTCGATCGACCCCATTAAACATCCTGATGCGCATCGTACCAATACCTACAATCTTATGAGCGACTCCATCGCCCACAAACATCGATTCTCCACTATACTCCCTGTATGTCGTGAATGAACTCCGGTCAGGACATACGTGACATGAAGCCCCTGAATCAAGGATCCACTCACTACCGTGAGATCCCTTGCTCGATATAGTCAGAACTTCACAAAAATTGCCACAGTTCTCTACGGTATTGATTCTCTCTACAGAAGAATTTTCATACCTCTCTTGCTTCATTCTAAGATTCTGACAATCCTCTCTCATGTGGCCCTCCTGACCACAATTCCAGCACTTCACCTTAGCCTTACCTTTACCCTTAGCCCTAGATCCCAATTTTGAGTATCCTTCATGCTTAGAACTTCTTCACATCATAACCAGTGTTTCTGAGGAATAACAGGAAGCTACATCACTGCCTTTCTTTCTCATCGTCTTTGACTGGAGGGCTGAGATAACGGTCTCGATGTTTATGGCTTCCCTCCCTGCGTACACAGAGTCCTTGAACGACTCATATGAATCTTGAAGAGAATTCAATAGGATGCATGCTTGATACTCATCCTTCATCGGTTCACCGATCTCTACCAACTTGCAAACCAGCCTATTAAACATGCTCAGGTGGTCCTCCACCTCAGTTCCCTCAGTCATCCTCAAGGTGAACAACTGCATCAACACATACATGCGATTCTTTGAAGATTTAAAGATTTCTTGCCATAAATCTTCTCTAACTTCGCCATTGTTTCAGCGCAGTCTTCTCCTTCACGACATGATAGAGAACATCATCCGTAAGGTTTAACAGGATTGAAGTTCTATCCTTCTTGTCGAGCCTCATCCACTCATCATCTTTCATAGCCTCTAGTCGCTTTCCAAGAGCTTCATCAAACCCTTGCTGAACCAGTAAGGATTCAACATTCATCTTCCATAGCTCAAAATTATTTTTTTGGAGAACTTCTCTAACTCGAACCTTGCGCTAGCTTGATCCTATCTTCTCGTCTCAGATTCGAATCTACTCCACCCCAACTTTATCTTTGATATCACTTGTTGGAAAAACCGGCAGCGAAAGCAGAAGCCAAAACACGTAGAACAATGCAAAATCAAACAAGTAAACAAGATGCAATCAAACCACACATAAGCATTCACCACAAGAGAATCTAATTTTACGTGGAAAAATCCCTTAACGGGTAAAATACCACGGCACAAGTGATCCACTATGAATATCAGAAGATTACAGAGATTAATAGCCCACTAGCAAGGAAAAATAGAGAAAACCACAAGTTCTCTCTCACACACACCTCTCCCCTCTTCCTAATACGATTAGGAAACATTGGACACCTTCGGATACAACCTAAATTCCGATTACAACTCCTTAAATAGGCAAACTTCCGAAAATAGAAACATCTTGCGTAAACTCGCGCAAGAATCCAATTCCAACAGGGAGACTGTCGACCGGCTGGAGCTCAACGTCGACCGGCCGACGCCACTGCCGACTGGTCAGCCGACCGGCCGGCCAGAACACAAAACAATCCAGGGAGAAAACTCCTTTGCTGCCTCACTACCAACTGGTCGCCCGACCGACCGGAGCCCTCTGCAGACCGGTCGTCCGACCGGTCTGGGCACACGAAATTTGTCCAAGGGGGGGGTCTCCACTGCATCTGCGTTATACTGTCCGACCGGTCGGAGCACTTAATTCGTGCATAGTTTGAAGACTACTCAACAATCTCCATCGAGGCTTCAAACGACGAAACAACACCATCCTCGCAACGTCATCTCATCTTCAATCATAACTCCACCGCTTCACGTGCCACCATCGACCTTAACCTTGTAAATTCAGGACCTTTATCGCTCTTCTCATGTGACCCATGGGCATTTGTCACATACAAGCAACCATGGATCTCGCTGCCGTTCCCGTAGCTCCACCGTGAATTGTGCTCCCGATCAACATGTAAAGGTGGCTACACCTCTGTGCTTTTATACACACGAGTGTCCCCTTCGACAATTCACAACGATGATCGTGGCAGATAAACACGCACCCTTTCGCCTCGAGTGCTCCAAGATAAATCACATTTATCTTCATCGTGGGAACGTGCTTCATATCTTCCAGGACTCGTTCGACCCCATCGAACATCCTGATGCGCACCGTACCAATACCCACAACCTTATGAGCGACTCCATCGTCCACAAACACCAATTCTTCACTATACTCCCTGTATGTCGTGAATGAACTCCGGTCAGGACATATGTGACATGAAGCCCCTGAATCAAGGATCCATTCACTACTGTGAGATCTCTTGCCACATACAGTCAGAACTTCACAAAAATCGCCAGTCCTCTACGGCATTGGTTCCCTCTACAGAAGAATTTCCATACCTCTCTTGCTTCATCTTGGGATTCTGACAATCCCCTCTCATATGGCCCTCCTGGCCACAATTCCAGCACTTCGCCTTAGCCTTACCTTTGCCCTTGGCCCTAGATTCCAATTTCGAGTATCCTCCATGCTCAGAACTTCTTCCCATCATAACCAGTGCTTCTGAGGAATAACAAAAAGCCACGTCAATGCCTTTCTTTCTCATCGCCTTCTACTGGAGGGCTGAGATAACGGTCTCGATGTTTATGGCTTCCCTCCCTGTGCATACAGAGTCCTTAAACGACTCATATGAATCTGGAAGAGAGTTCAATAGGATGCATGCTTGATATTCATCCTTCATCGGTTCATCGATCTCTACCAATTTGCAAACCAGCCTATTGAACGTGCTCAGGTGGTCCTCCACCTCAGTTCCCTCAGTCATCCTCAAGGTGAACAACTGCATCAACACGTACATGCGATTCTCTAGAGATTTCTTGGCATAAACCTTCTCTAGCTTCGCCATCGTTTCAGCCGCAGTCTTCTCCTTCATGATATAATAGAGAACATCATCCGTAAGGTTTAACAGTATTGAAGTTCTAGCCTTCTTGTCGAGCCTCGTTCACTCATCATCTTTCATAGCCTTCGATCGCTTTCCAAGAGCTTTATCAAGCCCTTGCTGAACTAGGAATGATTCAACCTTTACCTTCCATAGCTCAAAGTTATTTTTTTCGGAGAACTTCTCTAACTCGAACCTTGCGCTCGATCCCATCTTCTCGTCTCAGATTCGAATCTACTCTACCCCAACTTTATCTCTGATATCACTTGTTGGAAAAACCGACGGCGGAAGTGGAAGTCGAAACGCGTAGAGCAATGTGAAATCAAACAAGTAAACAAGATGCAATCAAACCACACACAAGCATTCACCACAAGATAATTCGATTTTACGTGGAAAAATCCCTCAATGGGTAAAAAACCACGGCAAAAAGTGATCCACTATGAATATCAGAAGATTACAGAGATTGACAGCCCACTAGCAAGGAAAAACAGAGAAAACCACAAGTTCTCTCTCACACACACTTCTCCCATCTTCCTAATACGATTAGGAAACCTTAGACACCTTAGGATACAACCTAAATCCGGATTACAACTCCTTAAATAGGCAAACTTCCGAAAATAGAAACATCTTGCGCAAACCCGGGCAAGAATCCAACTCCAACAGGGGGACTGTCGACCGGCCGGAGCTCAACGTCGACCGGCCAGCCAGAACACAAAACAGTCCAGGGAGAAAACGCCTTTGTTGCCTAACCATCGATTGGCTGCCCGACTGACTGGAGCCCTCTGCAGACCGGTTGGCCAACCGGTCTGGGGCACACAAAATCTGTCCAAGGGAGGGTCTCCACTGCATCTGGGTTAGACAGTTTGACCGGTCGCCCGACCGGTCAGAGCACCCAATCCATGCATAGTGTGAAGACTACCCCAACATGGATATCCTCCCATCACCAGCTTGTCCATTGGGCCCATAACATGAGATATAGCGATGCTTGTGTACTTTACGGTTGAGTGTGTGTTGAGAAACCGCCTGTAATGGCACTTATTGTAAATAGCTCTTGAATTGAATCACTTATTGTAAATAACTCTTGAATTGAATCACTTTATCTTCTTTTTTCTCAACGATGTAGAAAATGTGTTGCCATCTCTACTAGCCTATTATGGCTTTGTTTAGATACGCAAGTGAATCAGGTTGCAAATTCATGGTTTAATGAAAAGGAAATGACAAACGTACTTACAAGTTATGAATATCAGAAGATTATAGAGATTGACAGCCTACTTACAAGTTAAAATAGAGAAAACCACAAGTTCTCTCTCACACACACTTTTCCGCTCTTCCTAATACGATTAGGAAACCTTGGACACCTTAGGATACAACCTAAATCTAGATTACAACTCCTTAAATAGGTAAACTTCCAAACATAGAAACATCTTGCGCAAACCTGTGCAAGAATCCAACTCCAACAGGGAGACTATCGACCGGCCGGAGCTCAACGTTGACCGGCCGACGCTCCTGCCGATCGGTCAGTCAACCAGCCATCCAAAACACAAAACAGTCTAGGGAGAAAACGCCTTTGCTGCCTCACCACCGACCGGTCGCCCTACCGGCCGGAGCCCTCTACAACCGGTCGGCTGACCGGTCTAGGGCACACGAAATCTGTCCAAGGGGGGGTCTCCACTACATTTGCGTTACACCGTCTGACTGGTCGGAGCACCCAATCTGTACATAATTTGAAGACTACCCCAACAATCTCCACCGAGACTTCAAACGACAAAACAACATTATCCTCGCAATGTCATCTCATCTTCAATCATAGCTCCACCGCTTCTCATGCTACCATCAACCCTAACCTTGCAAATTCACGCCCTTTACCGCTCTTCTCATGTGGCCCTTTGACACTTACCACATACGAGCAACCATGGATTTCGCTGCCATTCCCACAGCTCCACCGTGAATTGTGCTCCTGATCAACATATAAAGGTGACCACACCTCCGTGCCTTCATACACACGAGTGTCCCCTTCAACACTTCACAACAACGATCGTAATCGATAAGCACGCACCCTTTCGCCTTGAGTGCTCCAAGAGAAATTACATTTATCTTCATCTTGAGAACGTGCTTCACATCTTCCAGAACTCGTTCGACCCCATCGAACATTCTGATGCGCACCGTTCTAATACCCACAACCTTATGAGCGATTCCATCGTCCACAAACATTGATTCTCCACCATACTCCTTGTATGTTGTGCATGAACTCCGGTCAAGACATATGTGACATGAAGCCCCTGAATCAAGGATCCACTCACTACCGTAAGATCCCTTGCCAGATATAGCCAAAACTTCACAAAAATCGCCACAGTCCTCTATGGTATTAACTCCCTCTATAGAAGATTTTCATACCTCTCTTACTTCATCCTGGGATTCTGACAATCCCCTCACATGTGGCCCTCCTGACCATAATTCTAGCACTTCACCTTAGCCTTACCTTTGCCCTTGGCCCTAAATCCCGATTTCGAGTATCCTCTATGTTCAAAACTTATTCCCATCATAACCAGTGCTTCTGAGGAATAACGGGAAGCCACGTCACCGCCTTTCTTTCTCATCGCCTTCGACTGGAGGGCTGAGATAACGGTCTCGACGTTTATGGTTTCCATCCCTGCGCACACAGAGTCCTTGAACGACTCATATGAATCTGGAAGAGAATTTAACAGGATGCATGCTTGATACTCATCCTTCATCGGTTCATCGATCTCCACCAACTTGTAAACCAGCCTATTGAACGTGCTTAGATGGTCCTCCACCTCAGTTTCCTTAGTCATCCTCAAGGTGAAGAACTGCATCAACACGTACATGTGATTCTCTAGAGATTTCTTGGCATAAACCTTCTCTAGCTTCGCCATCGTTTCAGCCGTAGTCTTCTCCTTCAAGACATGATAGAGAACATCATCTGTAAGGTTTATCAGGATTGAAGTTCTAGCCTTCTTGTCGAGCCTCGTCCACTCATTATCTTTCATAGCTTCGAGTCGCTTTCCAAGAGCTTCATCAAGCTATTGTTGAACCAGAAAGGATTCAACCTTCCATAGCTCAAAGTTATTTTTTCGGGAGAACTTCTCTAACTCGAACCTTGCGCTCGATCCCATTTTCTCGTCTCAAATTCGAATCTACTCCACCCCAACTTTATCTTTCATATCACTTGTTGGGAAAACTAGCAGTAGAATCGGAAGCCGAAACGTGTAGAGTAATGCAAAATCAAACAAGTAAACAAGATGCAATCAAACCACACACAAGCATTCACCACAAGAGAATCCGATTTTACGTGGAAAAACCCCTCAACGGGTAAAAAACCATGGCACAAAGCGATCCACTATGAATATCAGAAGATTATAGAGATTGACAGCCTACTAGCAAGGAAAAACAGAGAAAACCATAAGTTCTCTCTCACACACACCTCTCTCATCTTCCTAATATGATTAGGAAACCTTGGACACCTTAGGATACAAACTAAATCCGGATTACAACTCCTTAAATAGGCGAACTTCTGAAAATAGAAACATCTTGAGCAAACCCGCGCAAGAATCCAACTCCAACAGGGAGACTGTCGACCGGCCAGAGCTCAACGTAGACTGGCCGACTGGCCGGCCAAAACACAAAATAGTCCAGGGAGAAAACGCCTTTGTTGCCTCACCACCGACCAGTCGCCTGACCGGCCGAAGCACTTTGCAGACCGGTCGACCGACTAGTCTGAGGCACACAAAATCTGTCCCAGGGGGGGTCTCCACTGCATCTGGGTTACACTGTCCGACCGGTCACCCGACCGGTCGGAGCACCCAATCCGTGCATAGTTTGAAGACTACCCTAACATGGATATCCTCCCATCACCAGCTTCTCCATTGGGCCCATAAGATGAGATGTAACTATGTTTGTGTTCTCTAGGGTTGAGTGTGTGTATTGAGAAACCGCCAGTAATGGCACTCATTGTAAATAGCTCTTGAATTGAATCACTTTTTCTTCTTTTTTTCTCAACGATCTAGAAAATGTGTTGCCATCTCTACTAGCCTACTATGGCTTTGTTTAGATACGCAAGTGAATCAGGTTGCAAATTCATGGTTTAATGAAAAGGAAATGACAAAAATACTTGGGCTTTTTAGTGTTCATAATGATGAACGGGTCAGTCAACAGGTCAGGTTCGGATTGTTTCCTAGAGAACCTGTACCTGGGCCGATTGGGTTTAGGGTCTTGCCGGGTCTGGGTCCTTTTAGGTCTTCGTCCCAGTTTTTGTGGACCAAAACCTGGGTTTGTCCTGGTCTGGCACCTGTTAGGTCATTGGACCTTGGTTTTGAGTCAGTTGGGTCGAGTCCAAGTTGGGTCCAGGTCTTTTAAGGGTATTTACATGGTTGGGCCACCCAATGCATGATTAGATTACACACACCGTGGACACATGCATGGTGTGTAGACGGGCTCTCTACCATGTGTGTGCTTAGCAAACCTCATTCTTTTGCTAGAGTAATTAGTGCATATTTAATATATAATAATACTATTTAAATTAACTGGACCTGACCTGAGCCCTGATTTTAACAGGGTCCTAGACAATGGACGTGAGCCAAACCTGATTAGACCTGAGTTTTAACCTGGTTCAGATGGCGGGCCTGAACCCAACCTGATTTTTTAATGGGTCAATTGGACCTGGGTCCTGGACCCATAAAAATTGGGCTGGGTCCATCAGGACCCATTGACAGCCCTAATGAGGTAGTAGCCCTCCAACTGCGGAAACAGATCTCTCAAGTCAGATTTGAAAGTAGCATTGCTGCGCTTTGTAGTCAGATCCTTGGTACGAATGCAAAATAACTTATTAGCTGATGACATCAATTCAACTGGATACTGTGTCTAAACACACCCAATACAGAAACATCCTATGTATCATGTTTTATATTGCTTCAGGCATTTCTAGAGCATGGGATACCTGGAAGTCCTCAAACAGCCATTGCACTGATGCAAAAGGTATGATCTTCCTTACCATTCATTACTTGAGATATTTCCTCCCATTTTGAAAACTTCAGGAACAGTGCATCTATGATATGCACCAAATGCGAGTATTGTAAAATGCTTCCTAATCCGTCAAACTATACTGCTGTCTCAGGCAATGATAAATGTGGGTGGATACTTGCTGAATGCAATGACGATCGAGCATTTCATCTTGAGGTTGCCATATCAATCGAAATGTGTAAGTGTTTCAAATTCAAGGCATGGATTTACCATCGGTAGCCAGTACTAATTTGCAGTTTCCCACCAGGCTTATACAAAATGTGTGAAAAATGATGAGGTGACGATGCGGAGTATCATCGGATTGGATTGGCCAGAACCGTTGGTCACATTTGCTCTCTCATGCGTAAGTTGGTCCTCACCTGCTGTAAGTTGTTTCAAATACATTGGATCATTCACGTTATAGCACACAGAGATTTCTTCTTCTTTCAACTGTGGTTCTTTGCCATTGTCTTATCACTGAGAGGGCCCAAGTGGTTGGATGATCAGATAATCGAAGCAAAACCATCTTGTAGACCATGCGCTGATGAGACAATCCTAGAAACATGGTTTTTTTAACCTACTGAACATGATACAAATATCCATATTTGTATTAACCGTCTCTTTGAAGTCCATTGATTGGAAAGTAGGATTGCTCAAGAATTTTCTATACATTTTCCCATCTACAAGCCCATCAGATGAATGGTTCCAATCATCTGTCCGAGCAGCCATGTGGGTCTATTGTTTTGAATCGGCCAAGCAATGGATCATGCAGAGTGAAGGATCAGAGTTGGCTTCATAGCAGACTGTCATCTACATTCTGTGATGTGCAATCCTCACCATCTCTGTGGAAAACTTTTATCACGATGAGGACCGCTTGTGTGATGGGCCATAGCCCAAAAATTGTGGTGATTGGGAATTCCGACCATTGTATTGTTGTGCACTTTGCCTGTTAGATGAGGGTGGCCAGTTCTGCTTAACTAAAAGAGTTTACTGTCCATTTGTGCCCATCCACGTGTAGTAAGTCAGTATCCCAGTCACTATGCCTTAGGGCCATGTGTATGGTGCAGATGTTTCGGTGCTTGCAACATAGTAGAATTCCTCTCTGTTAAAAACAGGTTTTTAGAAAATGAACCGGACCAGCGTGTCATTAGAAACCTGGGACCCATGACTCAAATAATAAACTAAACACCCAAACCACTCTGCTAAGATTCTAATTCCTTATAATTGAAAGGTTTTAGATTAGATGATTCCATGGCCTGAGTGGGCCACCACGAGTCTGAACGGGCGGACCAAACTGCCCATGTAAAGGGACCAAGGTCCTGTCTGGGTCCTAAAACATTATTGTTAGCAATGTCATGCCTCTACTCATATATGACCATTGTCCAATGTAGGTACGTGTATACACGGCATCTCAAGTTGAGATGGAGTTGCAAGCGGCGAAGAGGGATTACTTACAGGCAGTGGTCGGCATCTCCACGGCAAAGTTGGCAATACCCAAGTTGCTGGATTGGTATCTACTGGATTTTGCAAAGGATATAGAGTCCTTGCTGTACTGGGTCTGCCTAGAACTACCAAGTGAACTGAGGAAGGAAGCTACAAACTACCTTGAAAGATGGCGGCAGGACGCTGTCCAGCAATATGTAACAGTTATTCCATATGATTTCAGTTTCAGGTATCTCTTAGGCCCATAGAAGCCTCTACAGGGGTTTGTACACAGCAATAATAAAAACAATAAAAGTATTTGTAATTTTACTTTTGTATTATCTCAATTCAAATGCATCCCTTGCTAGTCATTTCCTCCTCCATGGCCTCTTTCGCATTGCGCCCAGAGCTTTTAAATGACCCATGGACTGTCCATTCATTCCATACTGCCATTGGCAGACCACCATGCAAAAATTCCATCAATTCAACATTCGGAACCATCTGGTCAATAGCAGGAGAGAAATGGACAATTTAGATCGAGCAGAGAAAAAATTAGGCATACCCATCATCTCGAAACATCTATTTGATAGGCCACATTGTGGAATGCTTATGATTACACACAATCACTTTGGTTAGATGATGCTTACTGTCTGAACTGTGGCTCAACAAAACAGATGGTTACAACAAAATGACCAACTGATGTAGAATGAACAGACAGTCCAGATTATAATTGGACAGTCCTAGATGTCATTTAAAAGCCTTCGGCACAATGCTGGTGTGTCCATGAAGTTGGACATATATAATATCCTCATAGAAGTTGTATCTAAGCATCTCCAACATAGCTCCACATCTATTCTCGTCAAGGGGTGCTAGTCATGTATAAAATCTGACAAATACTATCCTCAAAGCAGTTCATGGTTATAAATTTCAGACAATCTTGCAAAATATTAGTTTCCAAACAGTGAGCCCTTTAATCTGAACCCTCCAAACCGTAGACCTACTGTAGATGGATTATAACACAAATTATTCAAGTGTATAATCCTAGTTTGCCACTAGATGGATATCTAATTGACAGTGAAAATGAAATGCATGTAAACCATCATTGAGATTGTCTAATCAAATTGATTTTGTGGATATGGCCAATGATCTACTGCTGGTCCCACAATTTGGGTGGTTTGGATTTGAGACGGATGTGGCTTGTACATTGTCTGTGCCATCAGTGAATGGGATATATACATTATTTAAGGTTAGACAGAGGTTTGTGTTTACTCATCTAGTTGGTAGCATGAATGAAAAGAAAGAAATATGGGACGGTGCAAATTTGATTATTGTATGGTAACTTTAATACAACACTTTCTTTCCTGCCAATGTTACATTTCTATAACACCTGATCAGTCTCACAACGATCACCTGTGGTGAAACCCAGGACAATCCATCCATCAATGAGGCTCCACTGTCAAGATCAACGGACAGATGAAAGTCTGGATGAGTGTCTGTTCAGGCCCACTGAAGTGGATTGTTCCAATTTTCGCTCCAGGGGATCTTCACGGTATTCTGCACCATTTTCATGGTGTTGAAGTTCCACCAAAGTGACAAATTAGCAGAAAATAAATTGTTGTGTTGAAGCTTGATGCAGTCCAATGCGGTCACAATGGACAAGACTTAAAAAATATATATGTTCTTGAATAAAACTCTGTTGGAACTGAAATTTTCTGCAACTACGAGTTGTCCATAGAGTGGACGAGTTGTCGAAGAACCGGAATCACTTGACCGTTGGACCCACTCAAAGGAATCACTCTACTCTTTCTTCTGTTGGAAATTTGCAGGAAATAGTATGTTTTATTTTTAGTTTTATTTTTTTAAACTCAAAGATTGGATCCCTTTTTATTACAAAGTAGGTTTTTTTATAGACCAATTACAACCCTCATAAATACATTGATGTATTATTACATATTTCCAAAACAAAGAAACAACTTCTAAAATAATGTTAAAGACATTCCCTAGTCTTACTTCAATTTCAAAATCTTCTCTTTTTTCAGTCAACATAGTCCCCAAGCTATGCATCATGAATGCACTTGGGCTAAAAATAATGAGCCGATTACCAAGGCTAAGGCTTAATTGATGGGTTGGACTTTTCCCTTAAATTGGGCCCGCATCATTCTCACCTCATTTGAAAGAACTCGTCGTATTACAACGGGTATTTCTTTTCTTATTCTATTACCACACAAATACATGTTTATTTGGATTCAGTCATTTCAATGCCACAAGCCTCTCTGTAGATGTTGTGGTAGGCTTCTTTCATACAAGACTTGAACAGTGGGGAGTTTATAAATCCTTTCTCAGCTGCTACCATAACCCTCAAATTCCCCATATAACTCACTATCGTGAGAACCAAACTCTGCATGCAGTGCAAATAAAATCAGTTCACACATAATGTCATCTATGTTAAGGAGAATTAAGTGAAATTGCTTCGCATGCGAAGCTGAGGTACGTGTGTGTGAAATTAGTGGCACTCATTAGGTACTGCCATCGTTTATATTCGAATCGGACGGATCAGATAGGCCAGACTTTTGAATCACTGCAACAGTTGACGGTCTATGTGGTGATGGGGATGTTTGCGTGGCACTGTTTACATCAGCTGCACCACCTCATGTTAGGACCTGAGCCGAAATATTAGGCCCATCCAAAACTCAGGTGGCCATGCAAGATGGGCTTCCGTGCTATGTCTGCCATCCAAACCATTTATCAGGTGAGAGAGATTCCAAAAATCTGCCTGATCAACAAGAAGTGGACCAGGCCTAAAAGCCTGACAGAAGCCTGACAGAACACTTCAACAGGACCCATCTCAAATAGCAGCCTGCCGTACAATGATATCCCGCCACATCATTCTTGTCCACACTCATCAACAAATCGAGAAGGGGCATCTGACATATATATTTCCTGACTCAAGGCCCTTTCAGCCCTCCGCACACATTGCATGCATGCTCATATTTCAAATTGGACCCCAACGTGGGTCCAGCGTGGCCCAAAAAGTACATTAATTGGATGACCTAACCAATCAATTTGGGACCATTGTAGACGGTTGCTATGGTCCAGATTTAATGATTTAACATGATCAGATTGGCATGATTTTCATGCCATGGTTCATGCATTGGGCTCATTAAAAGGACCCCAAGTCAGCGTGGCATGTGTGATCGTACATGTGTGGTCTCGAACCTGAGTTAGGTGCAGGTAGCCTGAGAGCAGCTGGAAACAGTCATATTTACCTGAGGGGCGCCCACCACAGTGAAGTAGAGACCCTTCACCGGATGCCCTCCCATCGCCAGCTTCTCCATTGGGCCCACCATATGAGAAATCCCAATGCTTGTGTTCTTTAGAGTCGAGTGGGTATAGTGAGAAACAGCCTGCACCGTGAGAACAATGACACGTTCTTAAGTAGCTCTTGAATTGAATCACTTAGTTTGGGAAAGAAGAAGAAGAAGAAGATGTTAGATGGCTTTTATCAGAGTTTCCTGGTTTTTTTTTTTACTGAATTTTTGACATCTATCACCCTTCATTGTTTGCCATACGCTAAATAAATCTCTTCCTTCTAGTATTTCCATATAATCTTTACTTTTTAAATATAAGGTCAAATAGCTTAGGTTTAACTTTTATTAGAATGACTGTTAAAAAAGGATCGTTGATCATTAAATTTGACTGTTAACTATATGGCATAATGCTTCTACTTTTGGCTTTGTAGAGATGAGAGAGATTCTTATTTTGGGCCAGATTCAAATTGCTTGGTTATTTGGGTTCCGACATGGCCACATAAGCCAAGCGATCTAATAGTGGTCCATCTATGATATTCAATCTAGCTATATTGGCAGATAACATTATCCGCCACTTTATATCATAAATCTTTTAATGATATAGCAGCGAATAATGTTATCTGCCACTATATGTCTCAAATATAGCAAAAAATAAATGGCGGGATTTGTGGCAGTGGTGGGAAGATAGGTACAATGGCGGATTATAGAATCCGCTGTTAAAGGTCCTCTCATATTGTGGCGAAAGTTATTTTCTGTTGCTAAATGTGGTGGGAAAGAGGTGTATAATGGTGGAGTAGAATAAACCGCCGCTATATACTTCTTATAACGGTGGATTTATATATCCACCTCTAAAATCTGCTGCTGTAGGTCACTTTTCTAGTAGTGTAGACTGTCTAAATGGTAGTTTAAAACCATCAAAATATGGACAACTTCTTCATACTTTTATAGAGGTAAGATGAGAATCTCTCTTCTCTACAAAGTTAAAGAAAAACATCATTTTATGTGGTCAACTATTAAATTTAATGGTCAATGATCCTCTTTAATTAGTTATCAACTCTAATGAAAGTTAAGCATGAAATATTTTATAACCATGTATAAATAAGGGAAATGTTTTATGAAAGTTAAGCATGATAATGTTTTATGACCATGTATAAAAAAAGGAAAAAAAAGTTTATCTAATAACACTGTAAAGGAAGGCAATTATTTGGCGTATTGCAAAAACAAAAAGGTGTTGTACGTAAAAAATTTTTATAATTCTTGTTTAATAGTTATCTCTAACCTCAGCTAATTAATAAGTTTTTGATAATTCTTGTAGTTTCTAGTATTCAAATGTAAATTTTCATAATTATAATTGCTAAAACTAAAGCAACAAAAATAAAATAAAATAATATTACCGTAAGTAAGAACATGATACAATTGGAAATGATTTTCAAAACCATGGATATTTTAGTTAGAAAAAGAGAATTTTTCAAAAAACTACCTGATTAATATTGGATTTATATTCCATTACCTTTTTCAAAAAGGTTTTTAAAAAGCTGCCTCATTAATTGATTTAATTATCATTCCACTACCTTGGTAGTGGTGGCTGTGAGAGCAAATGGATGGGTGTCTCAGGTGGACCCCACCGTGTTCTTTGTGTAAAATCCCCCCACCATCAGGTTCATCACCCGTGTTAGGCCAAAAGCCCAAAAAATGAGCTACATCTGTGATTTAGGTGGACCACGTGACTGGAAATAGTGGACAGGCCAATGCTCCCTCTCCAAACTCTTTCCATTATCGTGTCTTGTGTGAATCATAAATGTGTATGACTTTTTGGACACAGGCCTAAATCATATTATTGTTGAATCTAATGATTAGAGTGGACTTCATATAATTATCACAGTGGGCTTCGTAAAATTCAAAAGTGGGCATCATCTCCCAACTGTTTCCTCTAGTGTCGCCCACCAGAATCACAGATCAACTTGACTTTTTTGCCTCTAGGCCTCATATGGTACTAGATATCTATTGGTCGGAATGAATCTTGGATAAATATTATGTGGGCCTGTCAAAATCAAGAGGAGAGTCTAACCAAGACGGTTTTTATCTTAACAGTCTCTGTTAATTTGTGGAGGGATGCACTGGACTTTGCTTTTTGTTGGGGTCCATTGTAATGTTTATGTAACATCTTCTCTGACCATTAGATGCTTAATTTTAGTTTAGGCTTAGATAAAAAAATAAGGATAACTCTTTGTTTAGGTGGGCCACACCAAAGAAAATACTTGGGAGAGAGATGCACACCCTTGATTTTTACCGGGCCTATTGTGATGATTATATGAAATACACTCCAACCATTAGATGCCACATAAATATTTAGACATGTGGCAAGAAAATCAGGCAATGTTGGCTATATATACCATGGCAAATAGTTTGGAGGGTGATCATTATTGTAGTCCACCTGAATCACAGATAAAGCGTTATTTTTGTGCCCTTGGCCTAACATGAGTTGACACACCTGGTGGTTGCCTGGACCAAAAATCAAGCTGATTGGTACCTGGACCTCTAAATAGTTAATCAGCTATCTATCTTTTCTTAAATGTACAGCCCACCCAACGAGCAGCTTAGCCAGATTTTGAGCCAGTGGATACAATAAAAATGGGACCCACCTGATTAACATCCGATGGGTTACCATGTGTTGGATTAGCAAATATCAGGAATGTGGACAAACCTTGGGGCCTCGAATGCTCCTCAACGTGTCGAGTAGTCTACCAGTTAGATAAACGGCCAGTGAGTTTTTCTTTCTCTTGATAGTTTTCTTGACTTTGGTGATGAATGCCAGTGGATTTTCCTTGTCTGTGTCCTCCCAACAAGGGATAGGTATGGGCAGAAAGGTGAAATGGTTGCCCCACGTCTTCTGACTTAACATGTCCTTGACGCTCTGGTAACCGTTGATCATTCTTGTGTTCATCAAAACCAATGCTGTCATACGTTCCCCACCGCTGCTGTGGCCCAACATCTTCTTCTTGTACAACTGGATTGCGTACAATATTACCCCAACCACTACATCATTCACCGTCTGTTCAAATCATGCACCAACAATAAATCCATTTATTAAAACAACCATCATCATCTTTATGACACAGCCATGCGTAGATGGATGGCAAGTGGGCTGGGCTGACCCAGCCCAGACCAATTCCAGCCTACTTCGGTTGGTTCGGGGTGAACCTATCGTTCGCATCACATCTTTGCCTCCTATAATTATCTAGGATGAAACTTGATAGACGGAGTGGATTTTACATTTTTAACATGGTGGGCCCACAAAGGTTAGATGTTTCGTAGACTATTCCATCTGTATGTTCGTGCTAGGATGGGAAATAAATTTCCTTGCCCTTCAAATTATTAAATAAGCCCAAGCCCAGCCCTCGGGCCTGATACCTTAACTCAAGTCCAGCCTAAGATAGGCCATGAGTGAAAGCCTGACGGGCTAACCTGGCTATCAGCCCTACCCCACCTGAGGGAACCACACGAATATGAATTAGGCAAGTGGGAGTGGATTAGGTGCGGCCAGCCTCAACCAACACGGTGTGGCCCTGATTGTGGGCCTACCTTGATGTTTGTATGGTATATTTCTAAGGATGTCAACGGGCCGGGCCTGGGGTAGGTCTCGGCCAGGATTTTGAACTGTTTTGGGCACGCCATTGAGACAACCCCATTTAAAAATCTGATTTTCAGGCCTGAGCCCGGCCCATTGACACCCCTATATATTCCTGGCTCGCCAACTCATTTTTGTGCATGACCCAAAAATGAAGGAGATCCAAATCTCAGGTGGACGACTCAGTGAAGACAATGGTGATTGACATTTAAAAACTCTGTGGGACAGAAGATTTGGATTAAGCCGATAATTGTTTTTTTTTTTTTTTTTTCCTTCATCCAAGTATGTGTGATCTTATTAATAGGTTACATGGAAAATAAATGTTATAACGGGCCTTAGGATGTTTTAATGGTGGGCATTCAATAACTTTTGTTTTTAAGGTGTGGTCCACGTGAGATTTGGATATGCTTCATTTTGGGCTCATTTTTGCAACCCGAGAAGTTTTCAATGGTAGGCATTTAATCACTGCCATTTCCTGTGGTGTGGTCCATTTGAGCTTTGGATATCCGTTAATGTTGGGCTCTGTAGACACCCCACC
>PVNU02001911.1:0-51954 GCA_003013855.2 Liriodendron chinense | reverse complement strand
AGTTCGAGCGTATGCTCTGGGCTTGCCCGTTGTTGGAACCTGCCCATCAGAAACTCTTACTGTTCAGACCCGCATTCATGCATCATGTCATTCATGAGAATATACGAGGATTAAATTAGACTTTCAAGTATTCGATCGATTCTGTGAAGTAGAGACCGTACTTCGGTACGGGCAGTGTGTGGGGTGCTTAACCTCTTCCCACCCTGTAACCGTGATCCCTTACCCTTGAATCTCTGACGGCAGATCAACAGGAGTCATTTTAGAGGAAAGGATCTTCGGATCCCCTTCTCTAACGTTTCTACGGGGTCTAGCCGACTGTAGATTCGAAGTAACTGGCTAGTGGCGACTCTGGTCTTATATAAATTCACTTAAACACATCCAGCTCAATACGACAACCAAACGAAGCCCTCGAGAACGAGGCAAGCCAGTGGCACAAACGGCGATTTCGCACTCACGCACCTCTTCTTCTTCTTCTTCCGAAAGGAAAGGGAGAGCGAACGTCGTGTGGGAGCGCGGAGAAATCGGCGAGGGTCCACAAAAACACAACTAGATTTGAAGTCCTATCTCTCATCTAGTTGGAGAATAAAGCATTCACACACATTCCATCACATTCAAGTTGAACTTCCAAGTTCTAGTCCAATAAAACCAATACTAAACTCAAACCATAGCCTGCGGAGTAACAGCCATGCCTCTGGACTATGGCCTGCTCAAGGATTACTATAATCTGAATTTAGATAAACAAACATGATAATCTCAGAGAATTAAAAGGAATTCATGTCCGGAGCACATAAACTCAGATAAGACATCTCAAACTACCACTTTTTGGAACTAAATCATGTAAAAATCCAAACTTGAATGTAAATTACTTGAATTAAACTGAAACCAACATAGAATTAGCTACAAGCTTCACCTCTCAGCCTTAGCTGAGAGGTTTTAGCCGAGCATAGTCATGCTACAACTAAAAACTCTGAAATAAAGCATAAAAACAGGAAAACCCGAATAGGAGAGTTGCAGCCGCTCCACGATCGCCTTCGCTCTCCAAATACACGTTCCTTCGCCTCTCTGATACCCTAGGGAGAGCCCCTAGGTGTCCTTTTATAGCAATCCACCTCCCTTGCATCGGATTCTGCGATAGATTACGCATTGCGCAGTGTTTTTCGGAGTCCTGATTTAGAAAGGACTTATCTTACGCAAGGCCGACCGGTCGTGACCGGTCGGACCAACTTTTAAAACAGTCCAGGGGGTGCTGCCGACCGGTCATGACCGGTCAGACAGACCTCCCATTCATCCAGCAAGTGTGGCCGACCGGTCATGACCGGTCAGACCAATGTGAAGTGATTCCAGTGTGCATGGCCGACCGGTCAAGACCGGTCGGCCTGTCTTCAATACAAAACAGCCTTCATGGCCGACCGGTCATGACCGGTCGGCCTGTCTTCCATTGCTTCTTTTTTATGTGGCTGACCGGTCGGACGACCGGTCTGCCTTGTTTTTCTGCAACCTTTTCTTCTTTTCTTCATCCTCTTTTCTCCCTCTTTCTTCTTCTTTTCTTCATCCTCTTTTCTCCCTCTTTCTTCTTCTTTCTTTGGTCCATCTTAGGACTTCATGCAATAGCTCAAATAACCCTTGTTAAGCTCCAATTAGATGAAGTCCGCTCTCATCCCTATAATCACAAAAACATGTGATAGGTGGGCCTTTAAACCATGAAAATCATGCAAACCTTGTTGTGTAATGGGCAATGCAATGTATAAATTGGAGGTTCAACACACCCCCCAACCAGCTTTTTGCTAGTCCCGAGCAAAACATGCGTGAATAAGTTCAAACCTCCAAATCCAACTCTCTTCCAGAAACCATGTTTCTATCCATTCCAAGACATATGAGTATAAAATTTGGAAAATTTTGGTGATAGAAGCTGAAACCTTGGGCTCTCAAAACATAAGAAGTGTCTACATGAAATTTTCGCTGATTGATTGATAAATAGAAGAACTCGAACAAATTTAACCTAGTGTGTACAGTGAAAATTCATCTCATGAGTTCCTGGATCATCTTCTTCATAGATTAGGTAAACCAATGATTTTAAGGTGCACAGAGCAACAGCAAGCCTATGACAGGAATTTGCCTTACCGTCCTTCCGATGGCTTTCACACTACGTTCCATTTCCGGCTTTGGTTACGGTTCGACCATCCCCCGGTTGGTAATAGGTAGCCCTTTTTGGAATTTTCCACCATTTTTCTTTCCTTCCCGATTTCATCATTTCTTTCCTTTTTCTTTTAAATTAGATAGGATTTTTAGAAATCCATATCTTCTGTTATTTTCCCATGGACAAGGATGGACAAAATACCCCGGCTTGGCTGGTCAACACCTTTAAATCAAAGTCTAGCTAATCCACAAATTACATAAACCTGTCACTCATGAAAATCGTGTAATGTGAACTTGGTGCAAAGGTGTTCAAATTTTTCTATCAATCACAACAATAGGGGAACTATCATATAAAACCATTATATTGGGAGAAATTCAAAACTACAACATCACACACTTCGTATCTCCTCTTCTTATACTCATAGCATCTCAAATGTATAGAAACAAGATTTTCTAAAAAAGTTTTGAGATGTTAGAAAATTCGAAAAAAAATTTGTGCATATGAAGCTCAAAATGTTGCAATATGCTAGATGAGGGATCTCATCTCACCCCCCAACCAAATCTTGCATTGTCCTCAATGTAAAAGGATAGTCAATTAGCATGAACATGAGAGCAATGGCAAACAATGAGAGAGTGAGAACAATAGTACCTGAGAGAGCGATCATGGAATTCTCCAACTCAACAACTAAAACCTATTAAAACAGAAGAACAAAACTAAACCTACCTATGCTATACCTCCATCAGACTAGGAGGTCAATCATCCTGATAGACAGGATCATTCAGGGAGATGGACATGTCCTCTGAATCAAATTTCTCAACAAATGGTTTAAGGCGTTGTCCATTAACTTTGAAACAGTCACCATTCGCTGCATTCTCAATCTCAACAGCCCCATGAGGAAAAACTTCTTTGACAATATATGGGCCGGTCCATCGAGATCGTAATTTTCCCGGAAAAAGATGAAGTCGGGCATTATACAAGAGCACTTTCTGTCCTTCATGGAAAGATTTCCTTAAGATGTGTTTGTCATGAAAGGCCTTCATCTTGCTCTTGTAAATTCTCGAATTCTCATATGCATCGTTCCGGATCTCATCAAGCTCATTTAATTGAAGTTTGCGAAGCGAGCTAGCCTTGTCAATGTCAAAATTTAGAGCCCGAATTGCCCAATAGGCTTTGTGTTCTATCTCCACAAGCAAGTGGCAAGCTTTCCCATAGACAAGTCTATAAGGGGACATTCCAATGGGTGTCTTGTAGGCAGTACGGTGAGCCCAAAGTGCATCATCTAATCTTAGGGACCAATCCTTGCGATCCGGTCTCACCATCTTTTCCAAAATCTGCTTGATTTCCCTATTGGAGATTTCAGCTTGCCCACTTGTTTGTGGGTGGTATGGGGTACTCACTTTGTGCCTAATACCATATTTCTTCATCAAATTTTCAAAGGGTCTATTGCAAAAGTGAGAACCACCATCACTAATAATGGCTCGAGGCGTCCCAAATCTAGAAAGTATGTTTTCTTTGAGGAACTTGAGAACCGTATGATGATCGTTGGTTCTACATGGGATAGCCTCTATCCATTTAGACACATAGTCTACGGCAAGCAGAATATAGACATGTCCAAAAGATGAGGGGAATGGTCCCATGAAATCGATGCCCCGACAGTCAAAGACTTCAAGATGTTGAATTGGGGTGAGAGGCATCATATTTCGATGGGATAATCCTCCTAACTTCTGGCAGCGCTCGCACGCTTTGCAAAACTCGTGGGTGTCCTTAAATAACGTGGGCCAATAAAAACCACACTGCAGAATTTTTGCAATTATTTTCTTGGCTGAAAAATGACCCCCACATGCTTGGTCATGACAAAAGGAGATGACTGAATTGTGTTCATCATCGGGGACGCATCTCCTTATAATTTGGTCTGGGCAATATTTAAACAATAGAGGTTCATCCCAGAAAAATCTGCGCACTTCCCTTAGAAATTTACGTTTGTCTTGCGCAGTCCAATGATCGGCATCGCACCTGTGGAAAGATAATTAGCTATATCAGCGTACCATGGTGGATGCATAGCAACAAAGAGTTGCTCATCAGGGAATGAGTCCTCAATAGGTGACTCGTCAATGGAATTCGGTAGGACTAGGCGGGATAGATGATCCGCCACCACATTTTCTACCCCCTTCTTATCTTTGATCTCCAAGTCGAATTCTTGAAGGAGTAGGATCCATCTACGCAAGCGGGGCTTAGCATCCTTCTTAGAAAGAAGGTATTTCAGCGCCGCATGATCCGTGTACACAATAACTTTGGATCCTATTAAGTATGGCCTGAATTTGTCCAAGGCAAAAATAACAGCTAGGAGCTCTTTCTCTGTAGTCGAATAATTAACTTGGGCAGGATTCAAGGTCCTACTGGCGTAGTAGATGACATGGGGCTTTTTATCTTTCTTTTGGCCTAACACCGCCCCAATAGCAAAGTCGCTCGCATCGCACATCAACTCAAAAGGCATGGACCAATCTGGTGGTTGCATGATAGGAGCGGTTGTCAACATGTCTTTTAGCTTTGAAAAAGCTAATTGACATTCGGCACTCCACTCAAATTGGTTCTCCTTTTGTAGAAGGTTGCATAAAGGCCTTGAGATGTGACTAAAGTCCTTTATAAACCTTCGATAGAAACCGGCGTGTCCAAGGAAGGACCGCACATCGCGTATGCTTTTGGGTGGTGGTAGATTGGAAATTATGTCAATTTTCGCCCGGTCTACCTCTATTCCATTGGATGAGATGATATGTCCAAGGACTATTCCTCTTTGTACCATGAAATGGCACTTTTCCCAGTTTAATACAAGTTACTTTTCCTCACACCTCATCAAGACCAACTTCAAGTGCTCGAGACACTCATCAAATGTACAACCAAAAATAGAAAAGTCATCAATGAATACCTCAAGAAACTCACCCACCATGTCCGAGAAAATACTCAACATGCATCGTTGGAAGGTGGTGGGTGCATTACATAACCCGAATGGCATTCTTCGGTAAGCGAAGGTACCAAACGGGCATGTCAATGTGGTTTTCTCTTGGTCTTCTGGAGCTATCTCAATTTGGTTGTATCCGGAATAGCCATCTAGGAAGCAATAATAGGAATGGCCTGCCAATCTCTCCAAAATTTGATCCATAAATGGGAGAGGGAAGTGGTCTTTCCTAGTAACTGTGTTGAGCTTCCTATAATCAATGCACATACGCCAACCGGTGGTCACCCTAGTCGGTATAAGCTCGTTGTTGGCGTTTTCAATGATGGTAATACCGGATTTCTTGGGGACAACTTGGGTAGGACTCACCCATTGGCTATCTGAGATGGGGTAGATGATACCCACATCCAATAGCTTTAACAGCTCGGCTTTGACAACCTCCATCATGTTTGGATTTAGCCGTCTTTAAGGTTGTCTAGTCGTTTTTGCATTTTTTTCAAGGTGTATTCGGTGAGTGCAAACCGAAGGATCTATCCCTTTGATACCCGCTATTGTCCAACCTATGGCTTCCCTATGTTCTTTGAGTAACTCAATCAACTTAAGCTCTTGGTCTTTCTCTAGGTGGGAGGCAATGACAACTGGGAACGTTTCCTCTTGACCCAAATATATGTATTTAAGCTCGGATGGTAATGGTTTAAAGTCAAGTTTCGGTGGTTTGATGTTAGACGGTAGAGGCCTTGATGTGGTTGGTGGCAATTTTTCAAAATGGGGCCTCCACCGGCTAGTATCAACTACCGGTTTTTCTATATTTAATGCATGCACAATCTCACTAATGATGGGGTCTTTAGAATCCATGAAATGTGCTAAGCATGTCTCCAAGCTTTCTAGTGGTTCAAGTTGGAGGAGTTCTTCTTCTTCAAAAGTTTCAAGCATGTTTATCTCGAAGAACTCATCATCATCAACATCCCTATGTCTTTTGCCTAAGTGAAACACATTCACCTCTAGTGTCATGTTTCCAAAAGATAGTTGCATCACCCCATTCCGGCAATTGATGATTGCGTTTGATGTGGCAAGGAATGGGCGGCCTAATATTACCGGTATTTGGGTGCTAGCATCCAAAACCGGTTGTGTGTCCAAGACTAAAAAATCTACTGGGTAGTAGAATTTGTCAACTTGGACTAGAACATCCTCAACTATCCCCCTCGGTACACGAATAGATCTATCAGCGAGTTGCAACGTGGTTTTGGTGGGTTTTAATTCACCAAGACCCAATTGCTCATATACCGAGTATGGGATCAAGTTCACACTTGCCCCCAAGTCTAACAAGGCACGTTCAATCCGGTAGTCTCCAATGATACATGAGACGGTGGGACTACCGGGATCTTTGAATTTTGGAGGGGTCTTTTGAGTGAGGATAACACTCACTTGCTCAGTTAAGAAGGCCTTTTGCTGCACATTATATTTGCGTTTTGTTGTGCATAGGTCTTTTAGAAACTTGGCATAAGAGGGGATTTGTTTGATGGCGTCAAGCAAAGGGATATTGATCTTGACTTGTCTGAAAATCTCTAGAATATCTTGAGAGTTTGGGAGAGATTTTGGGGCAACCAATCTCGAAGGGAATGGTGCTACGGGCTTGTAAATGCGTTCCGGTTGTTGTGGAGCTACGTTAGATCCATTTTCATCCTCAGAATTTACCGGATCATTAGGCTCATCGGCCTTCACCGGAATAGTCTTGTCAATTTGTTTACCACTTCTAAGGGTGGTAATGGATTTAGCTTGCTCCATGTTTTGGTTGGAATGATTAGGGATGCTCGCTTCATGTACTTGCTTTGGATTGGGCTGAGGTTGGGCCGGAAAGGTCCCTTCCCTAGCATTCAAACGTCCCTTAATCTCATCAACCGAGACTTTCAGCTCTTGGAACATTTGCTGATTCGATTCATTTATTTGCGCTTGCCCTTGCATAAACATTTTCAAGGTATCCTCCAATGAGAATTGAGGTGGAGCCATATTTTGCATGGGTGGCCCTCTTTGGGAGTTGGTAGGATTGCCCGTAGGAGCATTCTTCAAACTGAAATTTGGGTGGTTCTTCCAACTCTCATTGTACGTATTACCTACCGGTCCAATGAAGGGCCGTTGATAACCATATGTGGCATTGGCTGTCTCTTGTAGCACTTCCTTAAATGCAGGAATTGTGGGACAATCTTGCGTAGCGTGTAAGTCGGTGAGGCAAATCCCACATGTAGTTTCAAAAGCTTCCTTGGACTTGGGAACTCCACTTTTGCTAAGTTCTATGGCTTCAACCTTCCTTGTGAGGTTGGCTATCCTTGCATTCACGTCGTCTTCCTCTTTAAGGACATAGATCCCTCCTTTCTCTTGAGTGGGCTTGGGGTTCTTGGGTTTATCCGAGGTTTCCCAAGATTAGGCGTTTTCAGCCAACATGTCCAAGTAACTCCAAGCATCATCTGGATTTTTACTCATAAACTCGCCATTGCACATCATTTCCACAAATTGGCGCATATTGGAACTTAATCCATCATTGAAAAAATTTATAACTCGCCAACTCTCATAGCCATGATGTGGGCAAGCAAGCAGGAGTTCCTTAAATCTTTCCCAACATTGAAAGAAAGATTCACCTTCTTTAGCCGAAAAGTTCATTATGGCCCTTCGAAGGGTGTTCGTTTTATGAGCCGGGAAGAACTTTTTCAAGAATTCCTGGTTCATCTCAACCCATGACCCAATCGAGCGTGGTCTAAGAGAGTGAAGCCAATCTTTGGCTCTTTCTTTCAAAGTAAAGGGAAAAAGTTTAAGTCTGATTGTATCCTCAGAAACATTGGGATAATGCAAGGTGGCCAACACTTCTTCGAATTCTTGCAAGTGTAAGTATGGGCGGTCAGAGTCTAGCCCATGGAATTTAGGTAAAAGTTGAATTACACCCGGTTTTATGTCAAGGGTCCCACCGTTAGCTGGTAGAACTATGCAAGAAGGTGTAATTGCACGGGCAGGTTGTAGGTAATCCCGTAGTGATCTCATTGGAGGAACATTATGAACCTCATTCTCTCCTACTCCTTCCTGATTTGCGTTTGTAGTTGGAGTAGGGGGGGAGGATTCCTTAAAGGTGTTTGATCCATACTCCCCAAACTTTCACAATGCTCTTGATAATTCCGGACTCGTCTATGGACTGACAATGGTCCAACTAAACCACCTTCAGATTGGAGACGATTCGAGTGATTACGTTCCCAACGGGACATAAACCACTTAACCAGAAACTGGCTAAAACTAGATCCTAAAAATCTGAAATCTGAGAGTAATCTAAAAAAAAACTAAGTTAGAAAGATATGACCTGATGCGCTTGAACTAGAGAAGAATTCCTACAAAACAGAAAAAAATTAGTTAGTTCTAAGAAAATCAGAAAGCCTATCTATTTCTACTTCTACAGCCACTAAAATTATTTGGAAACCGTTATCTAATTCCCCGGCAACGGCGCCAAAAACTTGTTCGCTTGCCTCAAGTGCAAGGCTGCGATGTAGTAATAAAACTCGGTAAGACCGAGATCGATCCACAGGGAAATGGTAACAGCTCCCAAATCACTCCAGCAACTCAGTTTTTATTAGAAATCAGATTTCATTGAGTGTTTACTTAAAACAGGAACTTAATGAAAAATCAGAGATATAAAGTACTAAGGCTTTCAAGGATCCACTTGTAGCAATCCTATGTCAATTCAGTCAATCCAAGTAGAAAACACAACTAGATTTGAAGTCCTATCTCTCATCTAGTTGGAGAATAAAGCATTCACACACATTCCATCACATTCAAGTTGAACTTCCAAGTTCTAGTCCAATAAAATCAATACTAAACTCAAACCATAGCCTACGGAGTAACAGCCATGCCTCTGGACTATGGCCTGCTCAAGGATTACTATAATCTGAATTTAGATAAACAAACATGATAATCTCAGAGAATTAAAAGGAATTCATGTCCAGAGCACATAAACTCAGATAAGACATCTCAAACTACCACTTTTTAGAACTAAATCATGTAAAAATCCAAACTTGAATGTAAATTACTTGAATTAAATTGAAACCAACATAGAATTAACTACAAGCTTCACCTCTCAGCCTTAGCTGAGAGGTTTTAGCCGAGCATAGTCATGCTACAACTAAAAACTCTGAAACAAAGCATAAAAATAGAAAAACCCGAATAGGAGAGTTGCAGCCGCTCCACGATCGCCTTCTCTCTCCAAACCCACGTTCCTTCGCCTCTCTGATACCCTAGGGAGAGCCCCTAGGTGTCCTTTTATAGCAATCCACCTCCCTTGCATCGGATTTTGCGATAGATTACGCATTGCGCAGTGTTTTTCGGAGTCCTGATTTAGAAAGGACTTATCTTACGCAAGGCCGACTGGTCGTGACCGGTCGGACCAACTTTTAAAACAGTCCAGGGGGTGCTGCCGACCGGTCATGACCGGTCAGACAGACCTCCCATTCATCCAGCAAGTGTGGCCGACCGGTCATGACCGGTCGGACCAATGTGAAGTGATTCCAGTGTGCATGGCCGACCGGTCAAGACCGGTCGGCCTGTCTTCAATACAAAACAGCCTTCATGGCCGACCGGTCATGACCGGTCGGCCTGTCTTCCATTGCTTCTTTTTGATGTGGCTGACCGGTCGGACGACCGGTCTGCCTTGTTTTTCTGCAACCTTTTCTTCTTTTCTTCATCCTCTTTTCTCCCTCTTTCTTCTTCTTTCTTTGGTCCATCTTAGGACTTCATGCAATAGCTCAAATAACCCTTGTTAAGCTCCAATTAGATGAAGTCCGCTCTCATCCCTATAATCACAAAAACATGTGTTAGGTGGGCCTTTAAACCATGAAAATCATGCAAACCTTGTTGTGTAATGGGCAATGCAATGTATAAATTGGAGGTTCAACACTGAGATAGGCAAATACGTTGAAATCAACCGTATATGATCGAGATCTGAGAAGATTGGCTGTCTATTCAGCCACTCACAAGATGTTGTTTAAAATAATCAGGTAATTATAAGAGGGCAGGGTTCGTCCTCCGTAAATGGGTCGCACCTTGCCTTATACACGAAAGGACTTTCAAATACATAAACGAGCAAAAAGGGACTACTTATAGTCAATGGTAGGGAGTAATTGCAAAAGCATTGGTTTACACTAAGGAATGTAAAGAACCGATTATGCTAAGAAACATAAAAGTAATTATGCGAAGGAACATAAAGGATAATTGAAAGATAGATTTGATTTGTTTGTTAGATTGGGTTGGTATGAGACCGACCCTGCTTCATTGAGTTCCCTGCTGTTTATAAACTTTTCCTTGAATGAAAGAACCATTAGGATGCTCCACGTTCAGCAGTTACAGCAATTACTTTTGTACCATTCCTCTTGACACTTGTCTCGATTACTGCTTGTGAGACTTATTCTACTCTCCTGTAACAGCACCCGTCCTCTTCTGAATAAGGTGCAACAGATTTGAAATCCCTTTTAATCCAAAAGCATCCATGCATAGTATATATGCAGGGGCTCGAATCTAATTACTAAATCAACTTTAATATCCCTAATTAGTATATGTATGTAATGTTTGACACAATGATTGTAAGAAGCCTGTTGAAATATATATTTTGGCTGAAATTGATGAAATTCCAAGTCTTAGATGGGCCACAAGCATAGGATCACTACCAAGTGACTAACCAATGATTTTTAACTATTGATTTACATAGACACTATTTGGACCACGTAGATCATTCTATTCAAGTGATTTTAGTGATGCAATTGATAATTTGATTGTTTTGGGATGTAATTAGTAGGCCACATGCCCAACAGATTAGTAGCCCAGTGACACACATATTACACATGTGACTCATGAGAGGATTCTAGATACAATCCTAGCTTTTCCACCTTGGATTTCAAACATTTTCTTTGAAGGGATTTCAAGTGGCCAATTACTTTTATGGTGCCAAACAAATAAGGGGTTTGAAATCCCCTCAAATTCATAGTGTCAAAAGAGCCCTAAGAAGATCCAAGTCTTAGGTGAACCATAACGCTCGAAACAGTGATGCATGATCATTAAAAGCTTTTTTGTGTGCTACAAAAGTTTTGGATCAAGCTGATCTTTGTATTTTTCTTTCATCAGGTCTTATTGACATTATCAACAAGTTGGGTGGTAAATAATCATTACAAAAACCCTATGGTGGGCACTTCGGAATTTTTAATGGTGAGGCACTCAATCACCACTGTTTCATGTGGTATGGTCCGCCTGAGATTTAGATTTGTTTAATATTTGGGACCACATGATAAAATGTGCCGGAGAAACGGATGGACAGCCTGGATATATAACACATCATCAAGGCCCCACGGTGAGGGTAACGAGAGCGGATTAGGTGAGACCCCGGCCTTACCTAAGAGGGTGCTGCCCTTACCATGGGTTTACCGTGGGGCCCACCTCGATGTATGTATTATGTATCCATGCCATCCATCCATTTTTCACATCATTTTAAGGCATTATACCAAAAATTAAGCAGATCCAATTATCAGGTTAACCATACCATAAGAAACAGTGGTGATTGCCCGTACTACCATTAAAAACTTCTTATGGCGCTCCTTAGTGTTTATGCAGTGTTTATTTACCATCCAATCTGTGCATAAGGTGCAATGAGACTGGATGAAGGGAAAAAACAAATATCAGCTTGATCCAAAACTCTTGTGGCCCATTAATGGTCAATCACCACTTTTTTCTTATGCTATGGTCCACCTGATTATTGGATATGCTTAATATTTGGTATAATGCTCTAAACTTATGTGCATAAACGGTTGGATGGTGTGGATACATAATTTATGCATCAAGGTGGGCCCCACAGTAAACCTACGTAAGGGCCGCACCGTCTTAAGTGAGGCCGGGGTCTCACCTAATCCGCTCTCGAGGGTAACGTGTTACCCGGGTAACACCTAATGGGCTCCCGTGGATAAAACACACATCATTATGGGGGAGAAAGAGCACGGTTGAGCAGCCACATCGCCACTGGCAGTGTCTGTAGGCAATCCACGCCCGGCCTGATCAAATCCCCTCTCAGATTGACTGGTACAGGCGCGTGCCGATGCGGATTGGCTAATTACCATCCTGGTAGACCTATGGAGCGGCCCACCGTGATGTATTCATTTATCCACTCCATCCTTTTATGAGATCATGATACGATATGGACCCAAAAACAAGGCAGATCCAACGCTCAAGCGAGCCACACCAAACAGTGATGGGACCCTGGTGATGTCATGCTACTATAACGATGACATCACCAGGTTCCTAGAAGTGATGAGGGATGATCGCGAGAAGAAGGCAAGGTTAAGGTGGGAGAAAGGGATAATGAATCAGCAGATCGTACGCGAGAGGTGGGTCATGAAAAAATCTATCTTACCACTATTTTGTGTGGCCAATTTGAGCGTTAAATCTTCCTCCTTTTTATAGTCATATCTTAAAATGATCTTATAAAATGGACGGACAGAGTGGATAAACGGATACATCACGGTGGGCCCTCCACAGGTGTGCCCGGACGGTAATGCGTCCGGACGGGGCAGGACGCAATCCGCCAGTAGCCACACTCATATTGAAGTGACGTCACGATATTTTTGTCAGCCTCATCCTGATCTATGTGGTATATCCATACCCTCTGTCCATTTGAAGATATCATTTTAGGGCATGAGCCAAAGGATAGGCAGATCTAAAGCTTGAGTGGACCCTATCATAGAAAACAGTGGGGAGAGTGATGCCCACCGTTGAAACCTTCCTAAGGTCCACCATGATGTTTATTTGAGATCCAACCTGTTCATAAGTTAACAAAGATATGAACCAAGGGAAAAAAACAAATATCAGCTTGATCGAAAACTTCTGTGGGGCCCTAGAGGTTTTAAATGGTACGTGTTCAATCTCCACTGTTTTCTGTGGTGGGATCCACTCCAGCTTTGGATCCGACTCATTCTTTGTCTCGTACCCTAAAATGATCTCGCCAAATTAATAAATGATGCGGATATAACGGAAGCAGATTGCGTGGAGTTCCACTGTTTTCTATGGTGGGATCCACTCCAGCTTTGGATCCGACTCATTCTTTGTCTCATACCTAAAATGATCTCTCCAAATTAATAAATGATGCTGCACAATGGAAGCGGATTGCGTAGTAACTCCGCATGCTAAGCATGCAGAGTAAACTCTGTGGGGTCCACTGTGATTTAAGCATTTTATCCACTCCATCCATCCATCTTAACAGAAACTTTTAGGTGGTATGGTGCCAAAAAATGAAGCATATCAAAATTTAAAGTGGACCACACCACAGCAAAAGTGTGAACTGAATGTCTACCATTGAAAAATTCTCAGAGGAGACATAAGTTTTGGATCAAGCTGATATTTGTGTTTTCCCTTCATCCATATCCATGTGATCTTATGAGCAAGTTGGATGACAAATAAACATCACTGTGGGGCCTGGGAAGGTTTCAATGGTGGAAATCATTATTCCCACTGTTTCCCATGGCATGGTCCACTTGAGATTTGGATATGCTTAAATTTTGGGCTCAACCCCTAAAATGAGTTGGAAAAACATATGGACTGAATAGATAAAGCACATACATTCTAGGTGGGCGCAACAGAGTTTACTCCGCACGATAAGAGCATGCGAGTTACTCCGCACGTAGCTAATCCGCATCTGGCGCGTGCAGACCTAGCAGAACTACCACAGTTATCCATGGTTTCCTTGTATAAGAAACGAAGCTGCCCTCTCAAATAAGAAATCGGATTGCCTACTTAGTAACTCAGTATACTTTTAAACACTGTTGGGCCTACCATGAATATATGTGGTTTATCACTGCCGTTCATCCTTTTTTAAAAATCATTTTAGGGGTTGAGCCCAAAATTGAAGCATATCCAAAGCTCAAGTGGACCACACCATAAGAAATGGTGGGAATAAAGATTTTCACCTTGAAACCTTCCTAAGGCCCACAGTAATGTTTATTTGTCATCCAACCTATTCATAGGATCACGAAGATATGGATGAATAAAAAATAAAAATATTAGCTTGATACAAAACTTTTATGGCCCCAATAAATTTTCAATTGTAGATGTTCAATTCACAATTTCCTATGGTGTGGTACACTTGAGCTTTGGATATGCTTTGTTTTTGGGCTCAAACCCTAAAATTATCTGTTAAAATGGATGGACGGATTGGATCAAATACATAAATCATGTTGGACCCCATAGAGTTTACTCAGTATGCTAAGGGGTCGTTTGACACCATGGATTTGGGGGATTTGATGGGATTTGAGGGGGTTTCAAATCCCCTGGTGTGTTTGTTACATAAAGCAACTAGGGATTTCAAATCCCCTAGAAGGCGGAAGCTTGGATTACATCTAAAATCCTTCCAAGAGTCACATGTATAACATGTGTGTCACTAGGCTACTAGTTTATTGAGCACATGGCCCATTGATGATATCCCAAAACAATCAGATTATCAACTGCATCAATAAAATTACTTTAATAGGAAGATCTGCGCCGTCCAAACATTGTCCATGTAAATCAACAGTTAAAAATCGTTGGTTGGTCATTCAGATGTGATCTTGTGCTTGTGGCCCATCTAAAACTCGAAATTTTTAAGTATATATTTCAACGGGCTTATTACAACCATTGTGCCAAACATTACATAGTACACTAATTAGGGATATTAAAGTTGATTTAGTAATTAAATTCAAACCACCGTAAATATCATACCTTTGGGTTACAAGGAATTCCAAATCTGGGGTGCCAAACACAACGATGAGTTTTCAAATCCAGGGGGTTCTAAATCCTAGGGTTCTAAATCCTGGAGTTCTGAATCCACGCTCCAAACAGTCACTAAGCATATTGAGTTACTCAAGACGCAATCCGTTCCCCTCATTGTAAACTTGCGTGACAAGAGACCTCCGACGCTACTCCACACCCAAAAACTCTTGTTCCAGAAGTGGATTACCTGACTATCCCCTTTGAGGTGTGATATCACCAAGTTCTGTGGGCCCCATCATGTTGCATGTATTATATCCCAGCTGTCCGTCCATATGACGAGATCATTTTAGCGAATGAGACAAAACAATGAGGCAGATTCAAATCTCAAGTGGACTACACCAGTAAGCAGTGAGGAGAATGATTTCTACTGTTGAAGCCTTGGCTACACCATTATGTTTATTTGTTATCCAACCTGTTCATAAGGTCACACGGACATGGATGAAAAGGAAAAGGCAAATATCATATTGATCCAAAACTTTGTGACCCCCAAGAAGTTTTCAATGGTAGATGTTCAATCTCCAATGATTTCTGTGGTGTGGTCTACTTGAGCTTTGAATCTGTCTCATTTTTTTAGATCAAGCCCCAAAACGATCTTGCCAAATAGATGGACAGTTTGGATATAACACATACATCATGGTGGGGTCCACAAAACTTGGTGACGTCAATCCACTAAGGAGGTAAGTCGCTGGATGCTTACCAGGGTTACATTCACTAACATGGGAGAAATGACTAAATGATATGTGAAATCCACACCGTCCTCACTACCTTTATTTGGGCTTTGATATAAAAAATCGGGATGATTCAACAATTTGATGGGCCGTTCCAAAAAAATTTAACTAAAGACCACTAAATTAAGGAATCCTGCTTAGAGCCTTTTCATTAGTCCACGTGGCGTCAGTGTGATCGAGTTGCACTAAGGTGTGACCAGGTTGCAGCAAGGATGTGACATGGTTGCAAACCTATGTGATGATGTAGACCAATGAAAAGGCACCAAACAGGGTTTTTCAGCTTCGAGCCAACAGAGGATCCAGACTCTTCATTCTAAATTCGGATGGTATGGTTCGCGTCCATGTTGAAATACTGTCAGTGTTTAGGTAAGTCTTTCATCCTAACCAGGCACATCAGGTGAATGGATTAGATGGTACGTAAACACAACTATAGGTCCTACACAAAATTAATGGAGGTTCTTCTTTCCTTGGTGTGGCCTACCTGAGTCGTGTATTGCCATGATTTTTTGGTATATTTAGAATGAAGCAGTTTGTCTGATGGACGGGGTGGATCTCATGACAGTTGGATGTGGTTAGGTAGTCAGGCCCCACACCATCAGATGACAGATCGAGAATTGAGTGAGGGGCCGTACCCTGACAGAGATGGGCCGTCAAGGAGGGAGCGAATTTGTAACGTCCTAAAAATTCACCTACTGTTGGTAACGTCGTAAGCGCTGTACGTATAATTGTACTTCGTTCGGACCCCTTCGTTACCAGACTCCGCGGTCCCATGGTGGGACCCTGAATATTCCAATCGTCCGTAGGACCCGTGATGGGTCACTAAATTACTCAAGAATCGATGTGGCCCTTCATCTTAGTGGGCTTGCCAACCTACATGGACGCCAAGCCAAACCGAAGGGGTGGACCCCTTCGACTTGGGTTCCGAATGGGGGGCACATGAGTTGTGTAAGTTACTTAAAATAGGTGACTTATGTATGTCCTTGTGAACATTGTCCACGTGGTCGAATCTGAACCGTTGAAACACCATGAGATCTTGGCCCTCTAATATAATTAAATCTATAGGCTAATCCCCGGGATCGCATCTTTGATCGTGACACAATGACCGTTGGATCGTATGTCTTACTGTGGCGGGTGATCGCCACGCCTGATCTGCGAGATAGGTCGACCCATGATAGATATCAACTTGACCGATCTTATGACCGGTTGGGTTTGGTCGGTGTGGGACCCAATGGTCCCTAATAAGCATATCAGCCACCTTGTTGGCTATATTTTAAACCATGCCAAAGGCGAGGGCCATCCTGGTCATGCTAGACCCATAAATAGGATGTGTTGGGGCATTTGCCTTCAACACACATTCTTCTGTGGCTTGTAGAGAAGAACTCAAGGATTAGGGCATCTTGAGGATTCGAAATTCAGAGTGTTTGGGTTGAGATAGGGTTTGGGACTCGGGATCCCACCTGCTACTCACATTCGCTATTGTGTTGAGCTGCCAACGATTACTTCAAACCACGATCGAGTATCGGTAAGTGACAATCTTCATCTCTCATGTCCCAATAATTGTAAATGATGGCTATCAACCCTAACCTGGCCATATTCGTGCTCACAGGATCGTATTCCGTCAGCTCAAACCTAGTGTTGCGAAGTCGTACGATAACCCTAAACCCTAAGGTGCGGCACTATGTTTCTAGGTTTGCGTTTATCAAATGTTGTCGGTTTAGGATTGATGTGGTTGTTAGGTTTAGGACGAATCGTCGTTGATCGATTTGGGATACAATTTATTGCAAATGTACTGTTTACAAATTTCTGCATATCATGTGTTTGACAAAATGCTTGAGTGAATTGAACTGCCTCCTAATTGCTTTTCATGACTTCCGTGGTGGATTATGCTCACATATGATTAGAAATAAACTGATTCTGCATATTTAAATTACTAGGATTTTTCCCAAGTTTCATTTTTGTGAGATTTCAATCAAGTATCAGACGAGATGTGATATGAAATCTTGAGCCAGGCCTTCTGAGATGGGTAGCCCGAGTTGATGGTTACCCGAGGTGTGCCCGATTGGATTGAAAAACCGGAAGGTTGACGGTAATTCGCTACGCGGGTCTTGACTGCCCACGTCAAGCCAAACGGAAGCCCATGAACCAATTGGTTCCGCCTAAATATGGCAACTTGGATTACTGATGGTTGTTGTATCATAGTCCTTTGAAGTCAAGATACCCAGGGCCCTCAAATGTATTGAGTCCACTATTAACCGAATGTGTGATACGATCCCGTCAAGCCTCTTGGGCCGGTCACGGCGGTATGTGACACCGTGATCGAGTCGTCGACCTATGCTGGGGTAGCTCACTTTCCCATAGTGTCCTTGGAGCATACTGGAAATTCCCCACCATATCGGTATGATCGAGACAGGTGGGGGAATTCCATTCTTATCAGTATCAAGGGAACCATAATATGTGTTGTAGAAGGAAAAGGGAATCCTCGGGTCACTGGCGATGATCGATGATGCACCATCGGAGCCAAGTGACTTAGATTTGGACCTGTGATTGGACTCGGTACTTTGAATTCCACAAAATGTTGTTTGAAATGGAAATAATAATACAAGGCCTAATCACGCATCCATGTCATGGATTTCCTAGGTAACTGTCCTACTGTTAAAGGCCAGAATACCGACGGACAAATCCAAGTTCATTCCATTTTTTTTGAGGTTCTAGGGTGCCTGGTTGCTTGATGTGGCGCCAGTGCTATCTCGTGTTCCTCATTGTATCCGGAACATTCATGTTATGTGAACTCATGTCATTCATGCATTAACTCACTAGACTAGGAATCTTTGTTTTGCTTGTGGTCAATGCCTAACTCTGCTTCGTTTGATAACATGTTAAACTTCGAACTATAGTCCTCACTGAATTGATCACTCACACCCACACCTGGGTCGGTGTTATGACACACCCCCAGATGAGATTACAATAGATGCAGGTCAAGTGCAGGAGGAGGCACTGCAGGCCGAATTCAAGGACTTTGTCGAGTCCTCTTACTTTCAACTAGCTGACGATCAGATCTAGATGAGGGATCAGGTCTGGTCGGCCTCATTTTGGGAGCAGTGGCTCCGGATTGTAAAAGAAATTGTTATACATTGTTACTTTTCCTTTTGGGCTGGGTGAGGCCACCCGTGATATGGGTGCCTCATATTTTGGATGATGATGTTCTATAGTTGGAATAACACCCTATTACTATTTAATTGTTATTATGCATTGCCTATGGTTGGTTCTACATTAGCACAGGGATGCCAAGAATGTTTTACGAATAGCACGCTTCCGCAAAGCAACCGTAATACCTGAAATACCGAGGACTGACGTCATAATCGGGTCTCGAGATTTGGGGCGTTACAGGATTGCCCGTAATTGGCCGGAGCTGTGTGTGGCCCATAGAGATCTCCGTGACAAATCCACTCCATTTATATGTTTTGAAAGACCACGATAGAATAAGATTCTAAAAAATAGGAAGATCCAAAACTCACGTGGGCCACACCACACAAAACAGTGGGGATTGAACGCCTGGCGGTGACAAAAGTTTTGTATTAGGATGATATTGTTCCTAGTACTTATCTGGGTGGTAAGAATTCTATGAATGGTTTGGATGGTATATAAACATCAGGGTCAGCTCTAGGAGGGTTTCAACGGTGAATGTTTGATGATATTTGTTCCTATTACTTATATAACGTTGCACTGTTTGGCTGGTGTGGCCCACTTGAGTTGCCTGAGTTTTAAAGACTTGTCATGTTTTAGTCTTTCAAAATAGATGGACAGAGTGGATTTGTCACAGACATCTCTTTGGACCCCACACAACCCCGAGCGCAAAGCACTTCTAGCATTGGAGGTAGCAGTCGGAGAGTATTTATGGACGGTTTGACACCATGGATTTGATAAGAAGTGATGAGAAACCGGTTGATTTTCTCTGTTTGGTGAATATGATTTGATGAGAAGTGGATTTTATAGGAATTCATGAGAATTCAAAAGGACACTTTTCAACTCCTTTCCTATTCCTCACAAAAAGGTGGGATTTGATGACAAATCCTCCCCAACCATCGGACCTAACATGATGAATATTTGCCATCCAACTTGTTGATAAGGTCACAAAGACCTAGACGAAGGGACCACACAAATATCTAGTTTAATCCAAAACTTTTATGTATCATAAAAGGTCACTCTCCACTTTTTCCTATATTATGGTCCACCTAAGATGTAGATCTAATTTATTTTTAGCATCCTTGCATAAAATAATATGTAAAAATGGATGGATGGCATGGATTTAAAAAATAATGGATGGTGGGATCAAAATCCAAAGTATACGTGGGCATACGGTGGGATTAAAATTCACACCGTCTATTTCCCTCTTGTCCAACTTCTCTCCAAATCTAGGCTGCCAAACGGAAAATCTAGAATTAATAAGAATTAAAATTGATGAGAATTCATATCATGGAATCCACTTCTCATCACTTCCTCTCAAATCCATGGTGCCAAACAAGCTTTTAATACTATTGCGTGTCCAGAGCTCGGAACAGGCTAGCCTTTGAGGGACCAACTGTGATGCATGGTTTCTACCCACACTGTTCATCCTTTTTTTTTTTTTTTTTTTTTTTATGTCATGTTGTATATAATCACAAAAATGAGGTAGATCAAGGTTGTGTACTGCCTGTTAGCCCAACTGGAAGATGCAGGTCTCTGTTCGAAATGCTAAAGAGACACACTAACCTCACCGATGAGTGAGTGAGTGCATGGTTTGTGTGGATTCCTTCCTTAGGAAACAATGGTGACAATGACGCATAACCTTCGTAAGGTCAACTTTATCTTTTGATCTACTCTTTTTGGGCTTATACCCTAAAATTATATAACAAAATTAATTGGCTGTGTGGATAAAGCCCATACATTATAGTAGCCCCTCAGCGCCCAGTTTATGCTGAGTTCAGAAGGGATGGTACCTAATTCGCTTCCCCACCCAACACAGTGCGGCCTCATCTAGATGCGAGCTTGTCATATATTTTGAATATCCACACTATCCATCTATTTTGCCAGCTTATTTTAAGGAGCAGTTCAGAAAATGAAACAGATTCAAATCTAAACGGGCCATAACACATGAAACAATGATGATTGACCATTAAAAACTTCTTGTGAGCCACATAAGTTTTGGATCTAACTGATATTTGTTTACTCCATCCGTGACATTATCAACAGGTTGGATGGAAAATAGGCATTTCAGCAAACCCTTTGGAGGTTTTTAATGGCGGCGTTCAATCACCACTGTTTCACATGGTGTGGTCCACCCAAGTTTTGGAACCGTTTCATTTTTGGGCTCATGCCCTAAAATGAGCTAAAAAATAGATGGACCGCATGGATATGCAAGGCGCGGTTTGGGTACTACCCCTGTTAGAGACGGACGGTCTTGTCAGGGGCTCTGTTGGTCCCACCATGTTGTATGTGTTTTATCTAAGCCGGCCATCCATTTTGAGGGATCTTTTATGGCATGATCCCAAAAAGGAAGCAGATTGAAGGCTCAATCAGACCACGGCATAGGAAGGACAGGACACAATGATGCCCACGGTTGAACCATTCCTAGGGCCCACAGTGATGTTTATTAACCATCCAACCTGTTAAAACACTCACATAGACCTGAATGAGGGAAAAATGTAAATATCAGCTTCATCTAAAACTTCTATAGCCCCCTAGAAAATTTCAACGGCAGACAAGTAATATCCAATATTTCTTGTGGTGTGGTCCACTTTAGCCCTCCATCTACCTCCATTTTGGGCTCATTCACTAAAATGAGCTTTCAAAATGTACAGACAGCTTAGATAAAATGCATACATCAAAGTGGGCCCACAGTCAGGCCGCACTGTGTTGGATGAGGGCATCTCCGGACACCCTGTCTCATAAGTTCTGTAATAATAAGCTAGGTAGGCCCACCCTAATGTTTGTGATAAATTCACCACATTCATCCCAGCTCGTGAGCCATGAGCTAAAAAAATGAGGCACATCTAAAATTCAAGTGGACCACATAACAAGAAATAATAAGGATTAAATGTTTGCCATTGAAACATTCATATGATTTGGACCGCATATAAACATCACCTGAACATGGACCGTCGCAGGTTTCAATGGTGGGCATTTCCCTGCCCACTTTTACCCATCATGCAGCCTACTTGAGTGGGCAGACTTGCATCAATTTTTTGGCCCATGTTCTATCATGAATTGAATGGATTTCTCACAAAATCATAGCGGCCCCACTTAGCTGCTTACCGAGGAGGTTCCTTTAATAGGGTTTTGCAACCCCACCGATCAACGACATTTGGCCACACCACCATGGACGGCTGTGCAGACCTGACTGCCTAATCGGGCCCCATAAATGCTCGGCATGGATTGTGCAGTAACTCACCATGTTAACATGGTGAGGAAACTATGTATGGCCCACTGTGATACGTCTCATTATTGTCAATCACCACTGGAAACAGTGGTATGGCCCTTGAATGGACTGGAGAAACAGATGGACAGCATGGACATACAAAATATCATCCATATAGGCTACATGGTAGGGGTAACGCCCACTAAGCTGTTCCTGGGTAACAAGCAATTGGCCACCAAGAAACTGGAGGCGGATTGTGTCCTGCCCACCATAATGTAGTTTTATTCACGCCGTTCATACATTTGGAATGACGCCCATTTTGGTTTTCGCAAGAAGTTCATGGGATGCTAGGTGGGGCCACCATGATGTCTGTGAGAAATCCACTTTGTTTATCTATTTTTTGAGCTCATTCTAGAACATGTGACCAAAAAGTGAGACCGATCAAAAGCTCAAGTGGACCACACAAGAGGAAACAATAGGGAAATGAATGCTTACCCTTGAAACCTTCCTACTCTCTACCTAGATGTTTATATGCCATCCAAACCGTTTATAAGGTGGGATGAGGTGAAAACCCTAAAACCTTAAATCGATACGTGTATGAACTTCCTGCTGAAGGATTTGGCTGGCAGGAAGTCGGCCTCCGATTTGGAAAATCAATTAATGTCTATGTGACCTTTTTAACCGGTTGGATGAAAAAAAAACATCACTATGACTGACTGAGGAAAGGTTTCATCCGTGTTATTATCATGCTTTTTATGATGTCTTACGCTCATATCTTCAAATGACGTGGAAAAATGGATGAACAGTGTGGATAAAACCCAAACATCACGGAGGTCCCCACGTAGCCCTGCTTGGTGGGTAGGACGACTTCCACATGAAACAATGGTGGAATAATGGCACCCACCGTTGAAATCTTCCTAAGGCCCACGGTGGGGTCAGCAGGCAAGGACCAAGGGAAAACACAAATATCAGCTTTATCTGACCCCAAGAAGATTCCAACGGTAGGCATTCATTTTCCACTTTTTCCTATGGTGTGGTCCACTTGAGTTTTGTATATGCTTTCAATTTGATATCACGTACTAAAGTAAGCTAGAAAACGGATGGACGGCATGGATAAAACACACACATCACAGTGGGCCCTACAGAGTTTACTCACCACGGTCTGGCTTGGTGAGTTCAGACACAATCCGCGTCCTAAAAGTTCCACCCACGTTCTGCGGAAAGCAACTACCGCGGACCCGGATTGCGTCCGACCTGGTCGGACCCTTAAGAGTCCGACCAGATCTATGTGGCGGTCCACCTTGATTTATTTGTTTATCCAGGCCGTCTATACCTTTTCTAAGATCATGCTAAGATATAGACTAAAAAATGAGTCAGATCCAACGCTTTAGTGAACCACATTAAATAGTAAACTTGGGTTAATTGCATAGAGCATTAAATGCAAGAGTCATCTCTGGTGTGGTCTTCTAGAGCGTTGAATATACCTCATATTTGGTCCCACAACTTAACATGATCTTATAAAAGGTATGGACGGCGTGGATAAACTGATACATCACGGTGGGTCCCCACACAGATCTGGTCGGACGCTTAAAGGAACGCAATCCGCGTCCACCACCGTAGGCAGCCAGTGCAAGTTACCCTAGCGCGTTTCTACGCGTAACTTCACACGTGGAACACGTGAGCTCAAGAGCGAGGTGGACCCCACCGTGCAGTAAGGACGGTCCCAGTCATTTAACGGTCCAAATGCGTAGATCAAAACCGTTGATTCAATAAAAACTGCAAACGGCCCATATTCTGGTGAGTCCCATGCCATGCACGGCTGAGATGCTTAACACGTGCGCCGCGAGTAAAGGTGCTGCCTGTGGGGCCTGGGAATCCTTGTAAGAGCAAAATACGGAGAATGGGAAAAAGAAAAATCTCGCCAGCTTTCCTTCATCATTCTCTCTTTTCTTCTTTTCCTCTCTCTAAAATTCATTCGTTTCCGATAAAACGTCTGAAAATTTTCCGAAATTCGAGAGGCGAAATCGTCTCCGTTCGTCTTCAGATCTGATGACAGAGAGATCGAGATTTCCATGCCCTTTTTCCCTTCAAATTCGCCGCATCTGATTCTGTTTTCTCTTTCTTCACGGTAAAAAGTTCGCATTCTTTCTGCATTTTTCTTCTGGATCGAAGCATCTTGATTCAGAATCCGTTCGATCGCATTCTACCAATTTCTCTTTGTTTTCTGAGAATTAGGGATAGCGATACGGCGGTAGCCGGAGATTTGGTGTGTCGATTCGTTCAGTATTCCAGATTTTTGGGTTTTCGATTTGAGGTTGACGGATGATTAGGAAATTGGTTGATTTAGGGTTTTAAAAGAGAGCTGAAGGTGATTATTTGGGTTCTGAGTTTTTTTTCTTTAACATTTGGCGATTTGGTGAAGGCTTTTTTTTGTGGATAATAGTAAAGTGGTTGGTATTTTTTCGATTGGAATCGAGATTTTTAGGTTTTGTGCGTTTCTCTTTGGAGATTTGGGATTTTTTTGGTTGATTATTGTAGATGAAAGTGATTGCTTAGGTTTTTTATTGTTTGGTGCTGTGGGGTGAAATTTATATGGTTTGAAGGGGCCTTTTCTGGGATATTGGGGGATTTGGGGTCATTTTTTGGTGGATAGTTGGAGAAAGGTCCGTTCTTTGATCGATTTGGTGGTGAACTAAGAGATTTTTCTGGTATTTTCTACTCTGGTGAGGGAAGTTTAGGGATTTATTGAGATAGGAATTGGACATTTATTGGTGGATTAGGTTGAAATCGACTAAGAGAAGGAGCTGGTGGCAATCCTTTGTGGATCCGATTGGATTCAGCTTATTTTTAACTGGATTAGATCATGGAGCACGTCATTGGTGGAAAGTTTAATCTCGGAAGGAAGATTGGGAGCGGATCTTTTGGCGAGCTTTATCTAGGTATGTCGTATTACCAATGTTGGCTGGTATTTCTTTGGTACTTATCTTTTTTGGACTTAGACCATGTATTTTCATGTGCACTTATTCTCATGTCTCTGTGGCTTTGGCATGATTCAGGCGTTAATATACAAAGTGGAGAGGAAGTGGCTATTAAGCTGGTATGACGTTGTAGCTTTCATCTTCTATGAAATTTACTTGTGTTATTAAGGGTTTTAATGATCACAAATCGAATTTTGTGAAACTTTAGTGAACATAGCTTTCTTCAATTAAAACATCTATTTCTTTTTTTTCTATTGTGGATTCTACTACGTGAGCAATGCTTTTTTGATGCAAAAGAAAATTGAAGGAAATCTGTTAAATCGCTTTTGTTTGTTCTTTTTGTCTATTTTAACATGTATAGCCATCTTTCAGGGAAACAAAATTATGTAGTTTGATAGTGGTGGACTTTTGTAATAGCTGCATGTCTGGTTTTTATTTTGCATACAACTGTCTTCATTGGACAATGCTCTATTACATTCCACCTTCAAAGCACTGATGCATGTTTTCTTTTTGTTGCCCCAAGCAACTGAACGGTTTGAATTCTCCATTATTCGATCCTTAACAATTTGTGTTTTGTCTTGGATCTCCCGTTGAGCAGATCACCTATCTCCACTTCTAGTGCATCTGGGTTCTTAGTTTCTTCCTTGAAGATAACTCGGTGCTATAATATTCGCCAATAGTCTCCTTACTCCACATCCTAGATAAGATCATAGGAGTTTCACCTGGGTTCTTAAGCTCGTATGAATTTTATATCACCCTAGTGTATTTTGGAGAAACAATATCAAGAAAAGGGATATGCAATTATCTTTAAGAATTCCATCATACAGATAAAACATTATTGAATCCTTCATGCAGCTGGCCACATCTTTACAGAACGTTGAATGACCCATTTTATCATGTAAAACAGAACTTTCAATTGGTACAAACTTGTGATTTTGTTTGGCTTGGTCTTGTTGGTTGTGTGGATTTTTTCTTCTTCTTCTTCTTTTGGTTTCTACCAGAGTACATGTCTAATTAAAATTTTTACCATCCTGAGTGTCCATCTTCCGCCAAAATACTCAATTTATTATGGTCTGCAGGAATCTGTGAAAACTAAGCATCCTCAGCTTCACTATGAATCTAAATTGTATATGCTTCTCCAAGGAGGGAGTAAGTCTTTTTCCAGTAAACATTAACATTATTACTATTTCCTAATTGAAGCTCAGTCTTGAATGTGATTTGTGATTTTTAAATGAAGCGGGAATTCCCCATCTGAAGTGGTTTGGAGTGGAGGGTCAGTACAATGTCATGGTTATTGACCTTCTTGGGCCCAGCCTGGAGGACTTATTCAACTACTGCAATAGAAAGTTTACGTTAAAAACTGTGCTAATGCTTGCAGATCAGTTAGTAAGTACACCCATCTTTTACAAATTCTCTGATCTGTTTCCGATTGATAAGTGAAAATATTATTCTTACAGAATAATGTATGTGTACTGAGTTTGACTGCCATGGCAATGCTGCTTTTCATGGTCTTTGTGTAGATTAATCGGGTCGAGTATATGCACTCAAGGGGTTTTCTTCATCGCGATATAAAGCCGGACAACTTTCTCATGGGTTTAGGGCGGAAAGCCAATCAGGTACTAGTTTATCACATGGTAATCATCATTTCCTTCCACAGGTATATGCTTATGAATACCAGGGAATGGGAATTTTTGTACCGTTTGGTGTTATTTATGAAAACTTTGCCTTCTTTTGATGAATTCTCATGCTCATCTTTGTATCTGCCACTTTCATGGCCTTGAAGCTTGAGAGCAGTGGCACTGGGTTGATAATGCCTTATGCTAAGCGCATCTTAATCTCGTACCTCTCAAAATGTTAAGGTGAGGCAACTCATGGAGATAGCCAATGATGCAGCCAAATTGCAGTGAGAGTTTTGAATTGGATAGGAACGTTTACCCACTTAGCCCAATTAGTTGGGATAAGGCTTAGGTGATGATGATGATGATGGCCTTTAGATGCAGGAAATAATATGACCTAGTGCCTTCCAATGAAATAAGTTTACTTTTCCATTTTGCAAGCCTTCTATTGTATTTTCAATAATCCCATCCCAGAATTCAGCAACTGCATGAAAACTAGGATAACAAGAAGATTAGTAGGAAAACTAGAGACCACACAGCCGCTTTTTGTTGCAATCAGAGACTCCAGATCCTCTTCAAGATTGACACCAGTGATGCTTCTTTTGCCTAGAACCCTTAAGCAAGAAATAGCCTCTTAGATAGTTGAAATATCTCTGAAGAGCGTGTTTACCTCAGCTGTCCATTACCAAACAAGAGGGTATCATCTACGTATTGGACACGAGTCATCCTCACTGAATCGGCTCAACCAGTGTACCCTTAACAAGACGAGCAGACAACCTCCTTTCAAGTAATCTGGACAAGGTTTCAATTTGCAATAGAGAAAAACAGAGGAGAGAGCTGATCACCTTGCTGGATCCTGCACTCACTCTTAAGTCTCAAAAAGCCTTTTGTGCTCCCATTTATGGGGATGGAAAACCAGGTAGAGAAGATGCATGCTTTCATCCACTTCTACCACCTGGAACCAAAACCCACTATGTTCAACAGATAAAAGGAGTTGGTGTTGGAACATTTGATCGGGCTTGCTTGTTTTGGACAATTCTGTAATTTTTCTGTCAAACTAATATTTTTAGTTTCTGTAGATATTACCCATGTGGTTTAGTATGTGTAACTTATTTAAGGATGATATTTTTTTAATTTTTTTTATAAGGTGTTAAATTTTTTTATGAGGATGATATATTTTCCATTGGATTTGTCGAAGGATGAGATGTCAGTTTTGTTGCTTCGAGTGATTTTCTTATTTAAAATGTGAGAGGAATTCCTGTATCCTTATAATGTTAAATCATCTATTCCTGATGCACCTTTACTGCAGGTATATATCATCGATTATGGCCTTGCAAAAAAGTATAGGGATCTCCAAACTCATAAGCACATACCATACAGGTACATCATTAGATGCATTTTATGTAAGAAATATGAGAGCAGTTTTCTCACTGTGCACATCTTTCTACTATTAAATTCCACTCAGGCATCTTTTTTGAGCTTGGATTGCAGTTGTAGCCCAACATGATACGCAGAGGTTTGATTAGTCGATATAACCTTTAGCCGAATTGCATTTTGGTATATGAATCTGGATAAGAATAGGTGCAGCCATTCGCTGGATTTTCTTAGCTTCATAAAATGGTATAGGGATAAGATGAAATATTGCCCATAAAAAGATGTGTGCATGCACGTGCGTGTCGAGAGAGAGTAGGGTGGCGATAACAGCTACCCCCGTTATGGTCTCTTTTTTAATTGAAAGAAAAAAGTCAAAAAACCTATATCTTTTTTTAGAAGCCCTGCAACGTTGAAAAAAAGTTCTGAAAATCCTGTATCTGCCCTGTAACTGACCATTACAGGGCTGTTATGGCCTTTACGGGGGGGTATGACGGGCTGTTAATGGTGATCACAGGTCATTTTTTCCACAACGGCTGTTACGGCCGTTACAACCCCATAACGTGTAACGGTTGCCACATTTCCTTTACGACCCTGTAACGGCCTTTACAGCATACCATGAGAGGGATCCCCTACAAATGGTTGCAGGTTAACTTCGCCTACGAGCTATTTTTTATGGTGTTTTCCCTTGAAAAATGAACAAAAATTTTGAAGCCATAAAAAGAGGGGTTGTACTATGCTTCTGATTGGAGATGATCACTTTATTATGAATAAACTTGTAAACTGTAGCTCGTTATGAAAAAAAAAACAGACGCAGTGACAGTTCCCGGCTGCCATTGCTTTGGAGACTTAAGATTTCTCAGCCATTGAGGAGTCCAATTGGTGCATGAAAAGAAAAATTTATGAATGGACCGTTTATGATAAATTCATAAACCATTGTTCATGAAAAAAGAAAAGAGAAGAAGCAGTGATGCTTCCCAGCAGCCATTGCTTTTGAGACTTCGGACATATGAGGAGTCCAATTGTTGCTTGAATGGACCATTCAGGAAATTAGTTTCTTATTCCTTTGTGTTGGAATGGACCATTCAGTTATTTAATAGTATTCCCTGTTTCCAGTAGTTATGTCCAACATCCAGTAATGAGACTTCAATAATCTGTGTTCGAATTTGATTATTGTGTTTGCCTAAAACAAAAACTTTTATATTCGCCAATTAAAATATGTCTAGGCTAGTAGGCTCTTAATTTAGTTGGCTTGCTGTTCCCTTGTGGGGTCCCCCTGTTGATCTCTACCAAATCACATTCAGTTTGGGCCAGAAAATAGGACGTAGGCTGCTTGAAGACTTTTCAAGTTCTTGGTTTGGGTTTTGTGATCAAGTTCCTCCTTTTGGCAGACAAAAGCAAAATCATGATTAGTCTCTAATTTTCTTCTACCACCCAAAGGATTATTTTAAGTTTCCCATCCGTGTGTGGCTGTGTGCCTTCCTCCAGTAGCCTTCTTTGTTTTGTCATTTATTGATGATTCCTTTTGAATCAAGTTTTATTCTCCAGAATAAGTTGTCATTTTTTTTTATAATGATATGTTTGTATCTTTGTTAAGTCAAAAGTGACACTCATTATTATTTATTGAAAGGGAACAAATTTTTATTGAACAAGCGCTGAGATGGTGCAAAAGCTTACACCCCACTCGAAGAAATGGAAAATTACAATCTTTAAGAGCATCTATACATGATATCCACCCCAGTAAGCAGAACTTTACCCTGCGAACCACTTAAGACACCCAAAGCCCGGGGTGAAAACAACACCACATCCTCTTTGCTTTTCCAAAGCTCACCCCATTTTGGAATAAAAACAACATCTTTTTTTTATTGTCTTTTTATTTTCGAGCTTGGTATTGAAAAACAACCTCACCACTGATACTTGGTATTGGAAAAGATGCATAGTAGACTGGCATGTTTGACTGGGGAGGCTTAAAATTGCCTATATACGATACAAAAAAGTGGTATTAGAGTTCCAGACCAATTTTTGCTTACTAGAATTCTCATGTTTTCCCATTATATTAAGTCATGAAACTTAAAGGTAATCTTCTAATACTAAGGCTCCTACATTCCTTATTCTTAACTCGAATATGGCAATACCTGCATTGTTCCAGGCATTCTAGTGTAGTTGCATCTCCTTATTTAGTTGTTTAATCTCTATACCCTTGCATAAAATTAGGCAGATGTGTGTTGGCACCAGATTACACATCATGCATTGGGGACATGTTTTATTCAAGTATACTGTGGTCTTTGTTGACATCCTTGAGGGCACAGTGATGCTTGTTCAAATAGTCAATCTTCCTGCATTCGGAACACTTGCCAATGAACTTTTGGTGGCTTTGTGAACTTTCTTCCTTCTGGATGCTTTTCTTAGGAGCGGGATAATGAGTAGGGTATAGGGTTGGTACTTGTTCTAGATTTTCTTGGAGTTAACCTTGGGGCTATTTTCCAAGCACACAGATTGACCCCATTTTCACAGAACCATCTCAGATGGCCACTTGAAGTTGCACGAGCAACTGATTCAAAATTAGAGATTTAAAACCCTTTTGCTGATGATATACGATCATGTAATCTTCGGAAAAAAAAATGATATAAAATCATGCTCATCTGAGTTTGCAACTCCAAGGATCTTGAACTCATACATAATAGCCATCATGTTTAGCATATGATCCCCTTAAGGAATCTCTTCCACCATTGTGGTGTTGAGAAACTTCTTAAGAACCAGCTGTGTTTCAGCCCTAGATTGCTTGCTGAACATTTCCATGTGCTATTTCCATGCTCCATTTATGCTTTGCTTTTGGGCATCTGGTGAATCCAGGTCAGGGAGTAGGGGACTGGTGAGTGCTGTGATCAGTAGATTTAACTTTCATGTCCTGTCTATATATTTTAGAGTAACAACAATCATTCACATAAACAAAGACATTTTTATCCAGATCCAACTGAATTAATGTAAATTTCACTTTTCACATACAATTCCACATAGGATGGACCATTGCACATATTATGAGATGGAACATCACATGTTTCATCATCTCACCTTTCCACATTGACAATTTTCGTCAGTTGTGAAAGAATCTCTCTCTCATGGGTTAAATCAATTCCTAGATCTCTCAAAACTGGTGAAGGGAAAATTAATTAAATCAATCTTCTCTTCATAATTTACAGAAGAAGAAAGATTCTTGCTGATGGAGAGCAGTCCCGAGACATTGGAATAAGCATAGGGGATCCTAATCAACTAGAGGATTTTCATCATCCTTATTGACATGTTAGGCCCGTAAGAAAAGAAGTCTAAAACAATTTTCAAACTTCGAATAGGGCACATAGGGAGGGTGAATTCCTAAAGCGTACCATGCAAAAAAGGTAGCTTAAACAGCCTTATTCATATAAATAATGAGTCAGACAGCGGAGAACATGAGGAAAGTTATTCCCACTGAACCACATCAACTAATAAAATTCCCATATTCCAGGTTTGGGGCTTCATGGTTGATGATTAACAGTCTAGTCATATGCTCGATTCTGCCGAAAGCAGTTTTGGCAATATCGATGGTATCAGCCGATACAAAACATCCCTGAAGCATTGCACGAAATATCATCAAATATCACATTGTACCGGCGATATGCTGATGCAATGCGATATTTTAAAAAAATATCGCTTGTTATATACTACTTGGTGTCAATGATACATTCAATAGTATCATCGATACTTTCCCAATAACAACCCCCTTTCATTTCTTCTCAAAAAAAAAAAAAAATCTAAAAACCTTTAAAAATCCATTTTTCCCTTGGATCTTTTGCTTGTAATTCATTTTTGAGGAATTCCGTCCAACCCCCTTCCATTTTTGGAGAAACAACTGCATTTTTGTGCGGAAATCAAGATCAAACAATGGGTGGGCCCGATTTTCAAATGGTGAGAATTATTTTATTTTATTTGCTATAAATCACTAGGAATCACTAGAATTAAGATGGAAATCCATTATTTTGCATGATCTGATGGATTTCAAACCTCCAATTTGGGGATTTAGTAAAAATTGGGGAAATTGGAAAAAAAATCCAATATTTTCCACATTTCACTATTTTAAATTGCAATTAGAGTATGAAAAAAATCTTATTGGACATGTTGGAGGCTGATCGACAGATAAACGGAGGTTTTTGGATTTTTTTTAAACAAAATTATTTTTTAATTAAAAATTATCAATAAAATATAAAATTATTTTTTTTCAAAAAAATCAGATTGATCTGCGGTTATTTAGCCTTTAATTTGTAAGTGTTTATGAGTGCTGGCTAATATTAATATCAGTTACATTCCAACTTGCAAATTTGGGGAAAATGTGGGTATTGGGGAAAAATCTGAAAATTTCCTCATTTCACTCATTTAAATTGCAATTAGAATATAGAAAATAAAATCACATTGGATGTGTTAGAAGCTTATCTATAGATTGGCAGAGGTTTTTGGATTTTTTGAGATTTTTTTTAAAAATATCACATGTATATTTTTTTTGAGATATAACAAAAAATTTATTAACAAGGCTCGAGGCAACGAGCAAAAAATACAACACACTCCTGAACAAGTCAGACCCAGCTCTCTAGGAAACTAGAGATTCTACTGATAACCTCCTCAACTTTGGGCTGGGAGTTTCTAAAACAGCGATCATTCCTCGCTCCCCAAATAGCCCAGCACACCACCATAAAAAGAAGCCTCCACTTAGCTTTACCGGTTTTCCCAACTCCTCCCCCATGCCACGCCCAAAGAAGATCATCGACCGACTTCGGCATCACCCAAACCATACAATATAATACATGTATATTTCTATTATTTCTTTGGCTTTTGAATGTATTGCTTGTATTTTCATACACAATTTATAAATGATATAAACTGATTTTGAATATAATTGCATCACTTCTGGCAGACAATGCATAATTCAGGACCCTATACAAAGGAAACTTATTATGTGCATTTGTTTTTGTGATCTTTTGATTCCGAAGTGCATAATGATTCCTTTTTAACATCCCTTGAAGTGTCATTGAAAAATTCAACCAATTTCCCATTGTTTTCCAAAACACAGTGATACATTACGCAATACATCCGATACTTCCCATGCTATACCCAATATGTTTTCATATTCCAAGTGTGTGATACATTTGTTGTATCGATACTGAAAAAAATGGCCAAAAGAAGCATAACAGTTCTATTTCTGTGGAAAATCAGATAAATTCATAAACCACCATGCCTTCAGTTGCATACACTTGAAAAGAGTAGGTTACACTTACACTATGTAAATGAAGTATTGGGTTTCCAATTGGTTGGATTCTTTGATCCCCTCTTGTTATCTGCTTGTTTCTTACATTCCATTTGATTAAATGCCCATAATTGATGATGGACTGTAAATCATTGATGCAAAACTTGCTGAAATTGCAAATTAAAAAAAGATATCACACGGACATATAACTTGTAGTTAAGGGCACATTTGGATATTGACATTTTGATTTCGTTTTGTCCTGTGGATTATATATTGGGGCAATTCAACTTTCTGTGGAAATTGACATTTTCAGTTGCATTTTGCTTTCTGCTATTGTTTCCACGCTTTTGCTTCTTCTTCTTCTTCTTCTTCTTTTTCATTCACAGCGTGAATGCTCATCGAGTCTACTTACAGGGAGAACAAGAATCTCACAGGAACAGCTCGGTATGCGAGTGTAAATACCCACCTTGGAGTTGGTGAGTGCAGCATTGTGTTGATTACTGAAAGTGCCTAGTTGATGTTCTTGCCACTACCAATTCAGACCTCCACATTTTAGTTACTCTGATCAGAGTTCCTCTCCTTGTTTGCGTTGCAGAACAAAGCAGGAGAGATGATCTGGAGTCTCTTGGTTATGTGCTTATGTATTTCTTAAGAGGAAGGTCAAATATATAGCCGAGCTGTCTTTAGTTGTCTTCACTATTTCCCCCCTTTTCCTTTTGATATGCTGTATTTCTCAGTTTGAGAGTTTCTTTCCATCCTTCCCTTTCTTAAGTTACATTGTTACTGTGTATCAGCCTTCCCTGGCAGGGTTTGAAAGCTGGCACTAAAAAGCAGAAGTATGACAAGATCAGCGAAAAAAAGATGTTGACCCCTGTAGAGGTATTGTCATTGCGAACCCAACAGTCTCCCTTTAACATTTTTCAGTGAAAAAACATTTTAGAAACTTATCTATTCATTGTAAGGTCCCAACAAGAGTTGATGTCAGACAATGGGCTTCTAAGTCTGATGTCCTCACTTCCTCATTTTCACTCGTCATGAGCTTCTTTTCCTTTCTGACATTTTAGTATGGTACAAGTAAGCAGGCTAAGCCAATTATTCTACAGGTGCTATGCAAATCATACCCATCGGAGTTCATTTCGTACTTCCACTATTGTCGATCCTTGCGGTTTGAGGACAAGCCAGATTACTCGTATTTGAAGAGGCTTTTTCGTGACCTCTTTATTCGTGAAGGTACATTGCAAAGATAATCTTCTACTTACTACCTTTTTGAAGTTGTTTGGATTGGGGGCGTATGGATTATTGGAGAGTGCCAATCTTCACTACAGGTGCTATTTCTGCATTTGGGGCTGTTGGACTTTGAAAATTGAAATACCCTGAATTCAAATGCCTTAGGGAATCACAATGCAAAAAATAAAAAAATAAACTAGGATTTTTTCATTCCCAGTTTCTACCAGAAAGCAATGGGCAATCGCACATGGGAGACACTAAGATAATCATCATCATCATCATCATCACCACCTTTTAATTAGGCACATCCAACCAAAGTGATTTATTTAGGGGGATCAACAATTGAAGGTGGGTGTCACATGATGAAGGGTCTAAATCAATGGTAGCACTGTTTGTAGTCTAGTCAATATGGAAGAGCCATTTTCACTAGCCATCGATTGCACAGCTAGGATCACACAATGAAAATGATTTTGAGTGGAATGGGCAATCAAAGTTGGGATCCACATGGTCTTGAATCTAGATCAATAACCAGAATGGTAATGTGATCAATACAAAGCGCCCATTTCCCTAGGATTTGATGGGATGGTTAGGATCATTGACCAAAGTGACCTTTTTGAGAGGGATGGGAATTCAAGGTTGGGACCCACATGATGGTCTAGATCAATGATCAGACTTTTAGTATGATTGATATGGACTGTCCATTTCCGTAGGCATGAGACTGGAATATTATGATCACCCAACCAAAGTGACTTCTTCAGAAGGATGTGGGAACCACATGATGGATGGTCTAGATCAATGCTCGAATCATTTCTAGTATGATCAATATGGACATTCCATTTCCCTAGGCATTGACTGGACAGTTATGATCATTCAACAAAATTGAATTTTGAAGAGGGATGGGCAATAGACGGTGGAACCCCACATGATGGATGGTCTAGAGCAATAATGGGAACATCTGCCATGTGTTCAACATGGAACATTCATTTCATTAACCATTGAATGGACGGTTAGGATCACTTGATAAAATTGATTTTTTAATAGTGATCAAGGGTGGGACCACATGATGGATGTTAATGATTAGACCGATGTAGTATGATCACTATGGACCACTCATTTCCCTAACCATTGAATTGGCAGTTGGGATTATTCAATAGAAGTGTTTTTTTATACTGATGGGCAATCAAGGATGGTGCCCACATGATGGATGGTCTAGATCAATTTTCTGGCTGTTTATAGTATGATCAATATGGGCTGTTCATTTTTTCCTACCCGATGGTTCAGATCACCTAACCAAAGTTTTTTTTTTTTTTTTTACAGTGATGGGCATTCAATAGTGAGACACGTGATAGGTGGTCTAGATCAATGGTCAGATCATTTGTAGTATGATCAATATGTACTGTCCGTTTCCCTAGCAATTGAGGATCATCATACAAAAATGATTTTACAATTACAATCCTCGGATACTACAATTACCTTTTTTATTGAAATATCTAAGTCATCCATATGCGTCAATCAGAACAGCCCCTTCTTTAGAGCCGTACACAAACCGAGCTAGCTCGAAAAGCTCGCTCGGCTCAACTCGTAGGGTTGAACAAGCCGAACCGAGCCGAGCCTATTTTATGGGCTCGTTGAAAATTCAAACCAAGCTCGAGCCTAGCCTGAGCTTGATTCGGCTTGGCTCATGTACAGGCTCAGTATTTAAAATATGTTTCATATATATATATATATATATATATGAGTTTAAAATAAAAAAAAAACAAAACTCTAAAAGTCTAAAAGTTTCCCATTCAAGCACGTTGCCCCTTCTCTTTTTTCAAGCCCCCTTTCTCTCGCCCACACCCCTCAAACCCTAGTTGCCCTTGCCCGCGGCTGGCTGACCGCCTTCTGGTCGTCCGGCCTCCACGAGGACCACGACCCTCTAAACTCTCTCTCTCTCTCTCTCTCTCTCTCTCTCTCTCTCTCTCTCATCTTCTCTCTTCTCATCTCCTCTCTCTCTCCACTTGTCGCTCGACCTCCCTCCAGCCGTCGATGACGGCCCTTATCTGACAGCCAACCTCCCTTCAGCCGACGACCTCCCCTGTCCAACCGTCCCAACCTCGAAAGCCCAATAAGCCTGTAACTCAAAGAGTGTGGCTCTTTCATCTTAACTCGTAGGATATTTTCATTCCCTTTAGTTGTTGATATTGTTAGAAATTCACGTTTTGAGATTTTAAGATGGGTATCTGAACTTACTCTAGAGCTTTAAAACTTTCTAGCTGCATTTGTCTCCTGAAAACTGCAGGTTATCAATTCGACTATGTATTTGACTGGACCATATTGAAGTATCCTCAGATTGGTGCCAATTCAAGAGCACGGGTAAGAATTTTAAGTAACCTCTACGGTGTGGACTTCATTAATGCATGTGTTTTAGGCATTTTAAAGTATGTAACTTGGACACGGATGTTTATAAGTCTTGGACAAAAACATGGGTTTTAGACATGCTGAAATGCCCATCCGTTTGTAAAGTACTAAACTATGCATCATTAAAAGAAATATTTGTTCTCAAAAGCATAGCATATGGTAAAATGTACCTAGATAAAATTTGAGAGAGATCCATCTTAGTCATGTCAGTTCCCATTTGACTTTGTCAATGGATTATCCTGTCCCTCTTCCCTCCCTCTCTTATCATCTTTGTCATGTCATTGCCCATTAGACTTGTCGATGTGAGATTCCTTGTTACTATGTTTGGGTACATTCATCCTTGCAGAAACTTTGTTCCTTTCTTTAGTGTTTCATATTCTATTTCCTCTGTCACTTTTTCAGCAGCCTAGTGGAAAACCAGGTGCAACTGCGGAAAGGCCAGAAAGGACTTCAGGTCTGTTCTCCTACTCAAAATTCCAGTTATGAGGCAGCCTCTTTTTCCTTTGCTATGAATTCTTTGGTGCTTAAACCCAACTTGTTTGTTTAGTGGGGCAAGAGATTCGGGATAGATTCTCAGGTGCAGTTGAAGCATTCGCTAGACGAAATACTTCAGGTTCTGGTTTGCCTGGCGATCACTACAAGCACAAGGGTTTGGAGGATCCAGCTGCATCATCCAAGGATGCGGTATGAAATTTCAATGAAAAATATATTAATCTTGTTCATTGAAGCACCCCCCCCCCCCCCCCCCCCCCCCCAAGCCTTCCTGTCTTGGCTTTTTTAATTTTAATTATTTTTCTTATTCAGACATTTGATTTCATGATGACTTATGGATCTAAAGGGAATGCTTGCAAACAATTAGTTTGTTAGAAGGAAATGACAGAAAATAATGACATCTCCTAATTTTTATTATAATGAGGATGCCTTCAAGTTGAAGTTGTGTTCCTTCCACCTCCAACTTGGAGCTCCCTCTATAGGAATGCTAAAGAACCGCAATCTGGTTATTTCCATTTGTTAGACTGATAACTGCATCCAAATACATGCAGTAAACATGATCTCATTTGTATTTCAGTCTCACAGTGGGAGTGATTAAGGCTCAGCACATTTCATGATTCTGTATTTCCTTATTGTATTTTTAGTTGCTTTAGTAGGTAAGTTATTGTTAAAATCCATCATCATCATCATCATCATCATCATTTTTATTGCTATGAAACCATTCAGAAAATTTGTTATTGCTAAAAACAAATGCTGTCAAGTCAGGTACTCCAACATTTTGAAAGACATTGTATATGTGTCTTGTCTTACAGTACATGCTGTGGCTTCACTACTATTTGCTGAAGGGGTTGGTGACCTGTTATGCCTCAATACACAGGCCAATATTCGTCCACCATCTGGCCTCCACTACTTTCTGGCTCTGAAACCTTCCTAGTCTTTTCTGTAATCAGTGCCATGCTGCATGGACCTGTGTTTGTCATCCTAAGCCGGCCTTGTGCATTTTGCAAGGGTTTCTGAAAGAAAAATAGAAAGTGACTTCCCATGTGCCATGTCTTTTTCTTCACATGTACCTTTAAGTTGCAGCAACATGCTCGCACCTTAACAGATGTTGTTCAGTTTTAGACACCGGTGGTCGTGAAGAATTGGGATTGTAGAAATCCCGGAGGTGTTTGTTTTGAACAAGCAGAACGGTCATTAAATATATTTCGATATTCTTTTAATTTAAGTGATTGGTTAGTTGAGAAATCAGTAGTTTAATTTGAATAGATAGATGATGTCTGTAAAATGGAGAACGAAACCTAGGCATTCTCATGCCAAAATGTGTTTTCCTCGTAACGTCTCCATGTTTTCCTTGAAACTAATGGTGTCATGTGACTACGCTATTGAGGATTGTTCATGTGGCTTCTTTTACTCCTTTACAGGGTCCTGATTCCAATCGAGGACATGGTTCTTCCTCTCGGAATGGCAGTGTGTCAAAGAGGGCTGTTGTCTCGAGCAGCCGGCCCAGTTCCTCTGGTGAGCCCAGTGATCAGCTTGGCCGCACGAGCCGATTTACAGGCAGCGGCCGCCCATCTTCTGCACAAAGGATCCAACCTGGGCTTGACATCAGGCCCTCCCTCACCCGCACTGGGGTCATGAGAAGCTCCCGCGACGACCCACTTCGGAGCTTTGAGTTCTTGTCGATTGGCACAGAGAAGAGGAAGTGAAATGAGAAGGAAGAATACACAGAGGAGCAGTCGGTAAGAGATTGCTGCTCTGTAAAGGGAAACACACTTCCCATTCACTGCTTGTTTGAGCTTTTCCTTCTCAGCATTTGTTACTCCAGCCCCCGCTTTTTTTCCTTAAAATTCCAGATGGCAGTAATACATGTATATGCAATCATCCAATCTCTGTGCAACTCTTTCATCACAAAGCTGAATCAGCGTAAGTATCATCAATTCATGATATTTGAGCACTATCATATGGTGTGCTTGAGAGACAATCATTCTAGGAAAGCAAAAAGGAGGAGTTCACTTGGAGGAGTTGTTGATATATGAGGACCTTGTTGTTTTTTCCTCTCTTTTTTTTATTCCTTGTATTAATAAATACATGTCGGTTTTTACTTGTTCTCCTTATTCTCCGTGGTGGCTAACATGTTTCTTTTTCTATTGTTATCTTACATGTAATGAGGGATGATCCCAGCACATGTACCAACCTGTCACATCTAGGTGGTTCAGATGGACGAAGGCGCCCTGGTGGGGGATATCAGGCATGCCACCATATTTGAGAGCAATGGAAGGTTTCAATCAAACCTTTTGCAGCTTTGATTCTATGTACATGTGCGCGCCTCTTTTGTGAGTTGGCCATCCTGATTTTTTATTTTTTTTTGTTGGCACCAGATCTTCATGGTGGGTCAAACCCTATGCCCTGGTATGGGTGCTGGGGTGGGCACTAGCCCAGGCTCTATTGAATGCCCCTGTAGAACCACAATATTGGTGCAAGCTGCATGAACCAACCACCATCCAGCCAATTGATGCCATGACTTCACTGGATAACGATATATGCCTAAGATCGTCTAGATGGAAAATATTAGAGACAATGCCGTGTAGCCGCCTATGTTTTGGGCCATTTCCAAAATAAGTGCTGATTTTAAACTCTTTCCTAGAGCCCACTTATCGTTTGCACCATAGTCATTTTGCCGCAGTCCGCCTACTTCTGTTAGTTGCCTGATACTATATTTCTAAAATGACGGAGATACCCTCATTTCTTTTAATGGATTTTTTTTTTTTCATCCCGTAGCAGTCTCCCGCATCTCTCCATGGATGAATGGGTTTGATGATCCAAGCCCTCCATACCCTCATTTCTTTTAATGGATTCTTTTTTTTTTTTTTTCATCCCGGGGGACTCTCCAGCATCTCTCCATGGATGAATGAGTTGATGATCCGAGCCCTCCGTACCCTCATTTCTTTTAATGGATTTTTTTTTCATCCCATGGCACTCTCCCGCATCTCTCCATGGATGAATGGGTTGATAATCCGAGCCCTCGATCTCTTTGGGCTACCTATGAATGGATAATTACATCATTTTTTTAGTTATCAAATGATCATTGTCATTCAGTTTTTTAACGTCAACGGATGGTCTAATAATCCCATTGTTTTCTGCGTGTGGCTTACTCAATCTTTTAAATGTACATCATTATTAGACTCATGCCCTGAAATGAGATGGCAAAGCAGATAGACGGGTTGGATCTCTCACAAGCATCCTGGTGGGCCCCACCTAGCCTCCCACGGCTCTTGCTTCATAGTCTCGTCTCCTCACCTCTTTACGGCGAGAGTAGACGGATGGGATGGTTGAACCAACATGACAAATGTTTGTAACCCCACCACTAGTGGGGCTCACCATGATGCTTATTTAAAATCAAATCCGTTCATCTGTTTTCCCAGCTCATATTAGGACACAATACAAAAATTGAGGTGGATCAAAAACTGAAGTGGGCTACACGTCGTCGGAAATAGATATGCCTACCATTGAAAGATTATTGGGGCCATCGTGACATTTATAGGTCATCTAAACCGTTCATAAAGTTTTGTAATCGTTAATAACGTCATTGTCAGTGGGATAAACTAAAATAAGAAAACTATTGGCTTTATCCAAAGATTCTGTGGCCCAAAGAATGTTTTGATAGTGAGTGTATAATATCCAAGTAGTTATTGGTGAGCATTCAATCATATACTGTGTGGTCTACTGGATCCCTGCATCTACCTCATTTTTTGGTTCTTACACTAACATAATCCGGAAAAATGGATGTACGGTGTGGATAAAACCCATGCATCACAGTGGGCTCACAAAGACTTGCTGGACGGAGACTCAATGGGCTTTGGGCTTTGATTTTGTGTCCTTGAAAAAGCTTTGATGGCGGGCAATTCCCTCATGAGGCATGACTTTAAAAATAAGGTAGCCCACTATGATGTGTATTTGAAATCCACCCGTACCACCTTGTATTTCACCCATATTAGGCCCAGGGCCTAATTTTCCTGTCCATCCATGATTCCAGTGGACCACACTATTCACAAGAGTATTGGCCAATTCTCACCCTCAAAATGGTTTTCAATTTGTCTGGCCCATCTGAATCACGGTTGGACCTGATGTTTTGATACTAGGCATAAATTTTATTAAGCCACCTCATGGTTAGATTAGATGTTGTGTTATGATCATGGTGGGCTACATAAAAATCAAGGGTAAGGAGTTCATTTGACACTGTTTTTGTGTTGTGGGGTCCACTTGAGATCTGTATATTCCTCATATTTTTGCTCATGGTCTAAAACAATGATCCAAGAATGATAGACTGCGTGGATGGAACAAACAAATCATTGTAGAGCCCACAATATAGTCCTCTTGTCCGTTGATTCCGCGGATTTAAAATCTTAGGGTAAAATGGTCTTTTTCTGGGATAACGGCTGACGTCATTACCAAATTGACAGTCAAAGTCTACGAATGCAGATTTTTGGCTATATTTCGAAAGATTAAGCGGGCCTTAGGAAAGAGTTTAAAAGCTGCCTCTTTTTTTTTTTTGGAAATGACTAAAAGCATAGGCGTTTGTATGGCATTGTCTCAAAATATTACCTAAACAATAACTCAGCAGGTACGTTAGGTAGTGGTTCTCACATTCATGGTGAATTAAGTTAAAAACATTCAATGGCTGGGATCTTCACAGCCTGGGGTATCATTGTTCCATGTTCCAATGACGATGGGCCCATGATACGAAACGAATCTGAGCACTAAACCATTACTTTACTGATTCTTAACTTGCTTAGGAACAGTAATGGGTCCGATTTGGTTTATGTAAAGAGTCTTGACTCAGTTCTTGGTTGTATTTAGTGGGATTCTTGTACAAATTGCGCCAACCCTCGTTTAAACGCGGCTAAACCTACAGGCTCATGCCCAATTCCTACGAGTCAGCAAACGTAGTGGAATAATTCCTAGAGGTTTTTGTAATTTGGCACGTGGAAACCCTACCCGTCTATCATAGACTAATCACCACTCCTTGTGAGCTGTACACGAACCGAACTGAGCAAAGTTTCGAGCTTTCGGGTCGTGCTAGGTCAATCCTTCTTTCTTTGTTGGACATTTACCGCTCAGACACTTATCTAGAAGAATCTCCGGTTCCATCATCTCTTACTGCCTCTCCCAATTTTATCCTGCCAGAGGGATTTGAGAGGGAGGGAGGGCCGGGCCGAACCAAACCGAGTTGAATTCGAGTCGAACTCGGCTCGAAATGCTTTCAAAGTTGAATAAAAGGTTAGACTTAGCCCGGACGCAACTTCCGATTCGGGCCGAGTCCAACGAGTTAACCAATAACGACCCAAATGAAAACCAAATGATGGGATGTTTGCCACGTGTGCATGCATGTGAATAATAAGAATAAGAGAGCATCAATGCTCTTAAGCATGATGATTTGGGTGCCATGCGCGATCCACGTGGCCCCGACAGAAGGTATGCAACCCAAGCAAGGAACGTGGTTTGGCTGCTGACCCTAACACCAGCCAGGTAGCTGGTGTCAAGGCTATGTAGGCCACACCACATGATATATCAGTTTTATCCACCATTTTGTCAACTCATTTCAGGGCACGAGCCCAATTTGGGCAGATCCAAAGCTCAAGTGGACCACACTACAGGAAACAGTGGATCCAAAGCTCACCACATGAAATAGATGGGATTAAACACCAGCAGTTGAAAACTTCCTGAGACCACAGTAATTTTGGATCAAGCTGATATTTGTATTTCCCTTCATCTAAGGTTATGTGACTTTATGAACAGGTTGAATGGCAAATAAACATTGCAGTGGGCCACTAAGAAGTTTTCAACGGTAATCATTCAATCCTACTGTTTCCTATGGTCTGGCTCCACTAGAGCTCTGGAACCCGAAAATGAGATGCAAAAATGGTGGGCCCACAGAATTTTGACACTAGCTACTAGCTGGTGTTGGGGTCACCAGCAACACCGCTTGGAAGGAGGTCAAGAAGCGTTCATAGAGCGACATTCGATAAGATTGCACCTGCCATGCTTCAGATGCAACATTCTGCCCTTTGGGTGGAGGCGGACTGTAGGGCTCTCAATGGGTTCGATCTGGATCGGATCTAATTGGATCCGGCTCCAAGTCCGTATATCTATAGACGGATTCGGATCGGATTCGGATCCAAAAGGTGATATCCATATCCAATCCATTTATAAATTGTTAGATCCATTTCCAATCCAAAATCCATATAACTATCGGATTCAGGTCGGATCTAGGTCCAAATCCACCCCGTTACAAATCTAAAAGAATATATGATATAAAATATATAATAAAATATATTTAATTTAGTAGAAAAATGATGCAAATCCCACTATTTACTATGGTATGGTGGGCATGGCCTAAAATAATTTGTAAAAAAGATAACCAGCATGAATATAACATATACAGTAAGGTGACAATGAGTCGGATCTTAATCGGATTCGGATCAAACTCGGATATGTTCCTCTGAATCCATATCCGGTCCATTTAAGTAATCGGACCTATTTTAAGATCCAAATCCGGTCCATTTAAGTAATCGACCTATTTTAAGATCCAAATCCAGTCCATTTAACTAATCGGACCTATTTTAAGATCCAAATCCGCATTATAAGGATTCAGAGTGAAATAGATATGCCTACCATTGAAAGATTATTGGTGTCCATCGTGACATTTATAGGTCATCTAAACCGCTCACAAAGTTTTGTAATCGTTTATAACGTCATTGTCAGTGAGATAAGCTAAAATAAGAAACTATTGGCTTTATCCAAAGATTCTGTGGCCCAAAGAATGTTTTGATAGTGAGTGTATAATATCCAAGTAGTTATTGGTGAGCATTCAATCATATACTGTGTGGTCTACTTGATCCCTGCATCTGCCTCATTTTTTGGTTCTTACACTAACATAACCTGGAAAAATGGATGTATGGAGTGGATAAAACCCATGCATCACAGTGGGCTCACAAAGACTTGCTGGACGGAGACTCAATGGACTTTGGGCTTGATTTTGTGTTCATGAAAAAGCTTTGATGGCGGGCAATTCCATCATGAGGCATGACTTTAAAAATAAGGTAGCCCGCTATGATGTGTATTTGAAATCCACCCGTACCACCTTGTATTTCACCCATATTAGGCCCAGGGCCTAATTTTCCTGTCCATCCATGATTCCAGTGGACAACACTATTCACAAGAGTATTGGCCAATTCTCACCCTCAAAATGGTTTTCAATTTGTCTGGCCATCTGAATCACGGTTGGACCTGATGTTTTGATACTAGGCATAAATTTTATTAAGCCACCTCATGGTTAGATTAGATGTTGTGTTATCATCATGGTGGGCTACATAAAAATCAAGGGTAAGGAGTTCATTTGACACTGTTTTGTGTTGTGGGGTCCACTTGAGATCTGTATGTTTCTCATATTTTTGCTCATGGTCTAAAATAATGATCCAAGAATGATAGACTGCGTGGATGGAACAAACAAATCATTGTAGAGCCCACAATATAGTTCTCTTGTCCGTTGATTCCGCGGATTTAAAATCTTAGGGTAAAATGGTCTTTTTTCTGGGATAACGGCTGACGTCGTTACCAAATTGACAGTCAAAGTCTACGAATGCAGATTGTTGGCTATTTTTCGAAAGATTAAGCGGGTCTTAGGAAAGAGTTTAAAAGCTGCCTCTTTGTTTTTTGAAATGACTAAAAACATAGGCGGCTGTATGGCATTGTCTCAAAATATTACCTAAACAATAACTCAACAGGTCCGTTAGGTAGTGGTTCTCACATTCATGGTGAATTAAGTTAAAAACATTCAATGGCTGGGATCTTCACAGCCTGGGGTATCATTGTTCCATGTTCCAATGACGATGGGCCCATGATACGAAACGAATTTGAGCACTAAACCATTACTTTACTGATTCTTAACTTGCTTAGGAACAGTAATGGGTCCGATTTGGTTTATGTAAAGAGTCTTGACTCAGTTCTTGGTTGTATTTAGTGGAATTCTTGTACAAATTGCCCCAACCCTCGTTTAAACGCGGCTAAACTTACAGGCTCATGCCCAATTCCTACGAGTCAGCAAACGTAGGGGAATAATTCCTAGAGGCTTTTGTAATTCGACACGTGTAAACCCTACCCGTCTATCATAGACTAATCACTCCTTGAGAGCTGTACACGAACCGAACTGAGCAAAGTTTCGAGCTTTCGGGTCGGTGCTAGTGTCAATCCTTCTTTCTTTGTTGGACATTTACCGCTCATACACTTACCCAGAAGAATCTCCGGTTCCATCATCTCTTACTGCCTCTCCCGATTTTATCCTGCCAGAGGGATTTGAGAGGGAGGGAGGGCCAGCCGGGCCGGGCCAAATCAAACCGAGTTGAATTCGAGTCGAACTCGGCTCGAAATGCTTTCGAAGTTGAATAAAAGGTTATGGCCCGTTTGGCACCATGGATTTGAGGAGAAGTGAGGAGAAGTGGATTCCATGATGTGAATTCTCATCAATTCCAGTTCTTACCAATTCCAGATTTTCTGTTTGGCAGTCAAGATTTGGAGAGAAATCAAACATGAAGGAATGGACGGTGTAAATTTTAATCCCACCGTATGCCCACCGTATTAGCCTCGATTTTTAAATCCATGCCATTCATCTATTTTTACAAATCATTTTATGCCAAGTTCCAAAAAATAAAGCAAATCCACATCTAAAGTGGACCATAAAACAAGAAAAAATGGAGAGTGAAACCTTTATGATGCACAAAAGTTTTGGATTAAACTGAAATTTGTATGGTCCCTCATCCAGGTCTTTGTGACCTTATCAACAAGTTGGATGGAAAATATACATCAGGTTGGGTCCCATAGTTAGGGACACATTACGGTGGGTCCCACGTTGGGAAGAATTTCTCTTCAAATCTCAGCTTTTTTTGGGGGATTTGAAAAAGGGGTAAAAGTGCCTTTTTGAGTTCTCCTGGATTCCTCTCAAAGCCACTTCTCATCAAATCCATAGTGCCAAAAAGAATAAAGCAACCAGTTTCTCCTCCTTTCTCCTCCTTTCTCCTAGAATCCATGGTGCCAAACGGGCCATTAGACTCAGCCCGGACCCAACTTCCGATTCGAGCCGAGTCTACCGAGTTAACCAATAACGGCCCAAATGAAAACCAAATGATGGGATGTTTGCCACGTGTGCATGCATGTGAATAATAAGAATAAGAATAAGCAAGCATCAATGCTCTTAAGCATCATGATTTGGGGTCCATGCGCGATCCACGTGGCCCCAACAGAAGGTATGCAACCCGAACAAGGAACGTGGTTTGGCTGCTGACCCTAACACCAGCCAGGTAGCTGGTGTCAAGGCTATGTGGGCCACACCACATGATGTATCAGTTTTATCCACCATCTTGTCAACTCATTTCAGGGCACGAGCCCAATTTGGACAGATCCAAAGCTCAAGTGGACCACACTACAGGAAACAGTGGATCCAAAGCTCAAGCGTACCACACCACATGAAATAGATGGGATTAAACACCAGCAGTTGAAAACTTCCTGAGACCACAGTAATTTTGGATCAAGCTGATATTTGTATTTCCCTTCATCTAAGGTTATGTGACTTTATGAACAGGTTGAATGGCAAATAAACATTACAGTGGGCCACTAAGAAGTTTTCAACTGTAATCATTCAATCCTACTGTTTCCTATGGTCTGGTTCCACTAGAGCTCTGGAACCCGAAAATGATATGCAAAAATGGATGGATGGCGTGGATAAATCACATACATCATGGTGGGCCCACAGAATTTTGACACTAGCTACTAGCTGGTGTTGGCTCACCAGCAACACCGCTTCGAAGGAGGTCAAGAAGCGTTCATAGAGCGTCATTCGATAAGAATGCACCTGCCATGCTTCAGATGCAACATTCTGCCCCTTGGGTGGAGGCGGATTGTAGGGCTCTCAATGGGTTGGATCTGGATCGGATCCAATTGGATCCGGTTCCAAGTCCGTATATCTATAGACCGATTCGGATCGGATTCGGATCCAACTCGGATCCAAAAGGTGATATCCATATCCAATCCATTTATAAATTGTTAGATCCATTTCCGATCCAAAATCCATTTAACCATCAGATTCAGGTCGGATCTAGGTCCAAATCCACCCCGTTACAAATCTAAAAGAATATATGATATAAAATATATAATATAATATATTTAATTTAGTAGAAAAATGATGCAAATCCCACTATTTACCATGGTATGGTGGACATGGCCTAAAATAATTTGTAAAAAAGATAACCAGCATGAATATAACACATACATGTTCCTATGTATCCATATCCGGTCCATTTAAGTAATCGGACCTATTTTAAGATCCAAATCCGGTCCATTTAAGTAATCGACCTATTTTAAGATCCAAATCCAGTCCATTTAACTAATCGGACCTATTTTAAGATCCAAATCCGCATTATAAGGATTCAGAGTGAATCGGATCTCGGATCTGACCCGCTCCATTGAGAGCCCTAGCAGATTGTCTACTGACCCTGCCAGTAGGGACTGATTACTGGAATGTTCTCTATGGGTCCCACTATTATGTATGATTTTTATCTACACCGTCCATCCATTTTTCTCAGATCATTTTAGGGCATGAGCCAAAAAATGAGGCAGATCAGAATCTCAGGTGGACCACACCATAGGAAGAAGTGGTGATTGAACGCCCATCATCATTAAAACTTCTTGGGGGCCACAAAAGTTTTGGATCAAGCCGATATTTGTGTTTTACCTTTATCCAGGACTTTCTGACCTATCCAACCGGTTGGATGGCAAATAAACATTACAGTGGATCCTAGAAGTTTTTAATGGTGGGTGTTCAATCACCACTGTTTTCCTGTGGTGTGGTCCACCTGAGTTTATATCTGCCTCATTTTTGGGCGCATGCTCTAAAATACTGATCCAAAATGGATGGACAGCATGGATAAAACACATACATCATTGTAGGGCCCACAACACACCCAGTAGCCATGTTGCTAGTACGCAGATTGCGTCCGTGTAGTTCCATTTGTGATTTCAAGAAAGGTGGTTATGAGGTGCACCTCAATGAAAGCCGGTTGTCAGATGCACAACCATTGAGATCACTTACATGAAATTAGCATGATCATGTTCATACAGTGGACCCCCACCATGAAGGTGCCCAGCAGGTACAGAAGCCAGTCAATCCAATCGGACAATGCAGACCATCCAATCAGACAAGCCTTTTCCTACTACTTCTTATACCGTCCGTTTGCAATTCTAAGACACTGATCAACGACCTGACATTAGTATTGTTTTGAATCATTTCTACAAATTCTTACACGTGTCGACCAAACTGATAAAACCGTACATTTCTTAAACAAACCAGAAGAGAAGATGGAGATGTGTAATTGAAATAGATACGCAAAGATTATTCTATACAAACTTGAGAAGATCCAACAGTAACAGAGCATTGTTACTGAAATCACATGGTCACCTTACTATGAAATTCATCCTAGGGATTTCTAAGGGCTGCCAACCTCTTCTCAAGCTCATCCACATCCGAACTGCAAATCAAAAGCAATAAAAGATGGGAGTCAAATAACAACCAAAGAAGCAAATATAAGAACAAAAGAGAGTATCATGAGAAGCAGCTGGTGACAATAATGACAATAAAATGAACAGTTCAGATCAAACAAACAAGAAAAAAAGAAACACATAAACCCACTAGACGGCTCCAGAAGCACAGCAGTTCCAGCAGAATGTCGTCTGATTGTATTATATAAACAGTTCAGTAAATTTCCAATCACTGAATGAAATGGAAGGTGGATAACAGAGAACTAGCAAACACCTTCATGGAACTGGCAATGTAGATTAGCAATACATTCCATACTGGGAATTGACTGACAGGAGATGTTGTTCTGAAAGCATTTTTTAAAGAAGAAATACCGAGTCCTCAATATTCCTAAATCAATTGACATCGATAAGTTAACCATGCCCCCCACTCCTAAATGTCCTCAATATTCCAAATCCTAAAACGTCACAATCTGTGTACAGCAGACTTGGTCCTTTTAATCGTTGAAACGAGCGAGTTTAGTCCGTCTACGGAAGTTAGGCATTATGGTGTGCCTTCGAGGGTGGCGGCTTTCGCTTGGCTAGTAGGGTGAGTTCTCACCATGGATAATCTCAGGAAAATAAAGATGATTCTACCAAATGTTTGTGGGATGTGCCTTCAAGAAGAGGAAACAAGTAGATCATCTTTTATTCATTGTGATTTTGCGAGACCGGTGTGGCAGAAGTTCTTCAACCTGTTTGGAGTTACGTTGGTGTCGCCAAATATCATTGGTCAATTTTTTTATATGTGGCACGGGGGGGGAGCCATGGGAAGGTGCGCCGGAAAGTGTGGCGTCTTGCTCTGCTGGCAGGTTTATGGTCTTTATGGTTGGAAAGGAACAACAAAACGTTCAGAAATTGTTCGAGTCGAGTTCAGGATGTGTTTATCAGCGCAAAATTTCATGTAATAGAATTGGGCAGTGGCCGCAAAGGCCATGGTTCTTTTTCCGGTCAATTGGGCTTGAGCTGTAAGGATCTTGAGTGGCTGTATAGTCCTTTTCTTTTTGTATATTCTGGCTTCGGCCTTTTCTTGGAATAAAATTCTGCTTCTAATTGCTCCCAAAAAAAAAAAAAAAAAACAAAAACAAAGAAAGAAAGCAGTTTGCTTAATGGAATCCATTGGTGAGTGGACTGCATTATCATCATTTAGGATTGGTGAAAAGCAGACCAGGCTGGAGCACATGCCTCCAATTCTAAGATGAATTAGGGTCATTTTAGGAGTATTCAACCTTCTTTTCTTTTTTTCCAGGTGAACAACAACAGTTTTGTTCAGATAAAGAAAGCAGATTGCAGACACAAGGGGCCAATGACCAGTGACCCTCTTGTCATTCCATTGTTGGTGAGCGTCCCAGCCACCTCATTGGCCATCTCCAATTTTAACCAAAAGGCTCTGCTATACAGGGAGCGAGGCAACATGGACCTGTACTGGACCCTGACATACACTGATGGGTTGCTCGGGAATGCCCTCCAATCCAAACCAACCTAGGATCCTAATTAAAACACGCGCACGCACACACAAAAGGCCCTTTATAAAAAAAAAGATCACTTTACATCTCTAACCCACAAACTTCACCCAAATTACAGTCTTATCGCCACAACCAGCCAATGAGAAGGTATCATGAGTCCAAGAGTCAATCACAACAAGCAACGTGGTTTGTTTTGCCCCCTCACCTGCCCACTAATAACCAAAAGGCCATCACCCTCACCTGTAAATACCCCTCCTCTCCTAGTTCCACACACCAACAAGCCCTGGTAGAAGGAAGCCTTGGAGAAAAGGGTGAAATGTTTCTCTCTTTGAGGACGGGCATCCCAGGTCACTAAGTTCCCAATTCTAGGTCAGGAAGCTTTGGAAAAAAGGGTGAAATGTTCTCCTCTTTCTGAGATATTCTCCTCCTAAAGTTTTGTGTGAGAGGGTCCTAACTCTTAACAATAGGGAGTGAATCGAAGAGCTCCAGTTATCTCCTCTAATCAAGAAGTGCTAATGTTCTTCCTTCCCTGCTCACATCTTGATAAGGGCCCGCCGTCTTGCAATTAAAGATTTTGCAGAGTAGAGTCAGAGATTTTAAGAGCTCTAATCATCTTCTTTCTCAGAGGAGTATCGAAGTTCTTCCGTCTCCACTCACATCCTTAGGCACTCAACTAATCCGAGCAGTTCATTTACTTCTTTCCTTTACACTACTTTTTGCTTACCACGTTGCTACATTTCCCTTCTTAGACACTCCCCTCTTGTAGTTCTACTTTATTACTTTACTTATTTATAAGCAATACTCCATAGCTAAAATCCCAATACTACCAAATCCAGTATATTAGAGATCATACATTTGTACAAGGGGAAGAGTGCCTCCCACCTTCCTTCCCCATAATCGAGGCCCTTACTCTGCATCTGTGAACGTCAACTACATGGAGTTATTTAGATCAAAACGGCACATCTTGATTCCTTGGGTCATCGTGGTTCTATGACATCTAGCTTACTGTAGATTCCGAGATTTTGCAAAATGGAAACTCTATAAATCATTTTCATCTTTTCTACTACATTCCTTCCGGTGTGTTCCATCGGTCTGCTCCACACCACCCACCTCATGAGAATGTCCTACCAACCTCTCCAAATTTTTTACCTAGCTTGCCAATCGCTTTCCAAACATCCGACCTTGACCTCCTTGAGGGTAAGCTCAGGAGCCAATCCCGCAATGATTCATTGTACTCATGTTCATTATCTCCCCTTCCACAAGGAATTCAAGTCCTCCCCATGTCTCCTCCACCTTAGGCAACAACATCCAATTCCTTTCTCTAACTTTGTCCCTTCCCTCAATCAGCTTTTGGACGCCCTCCTTCCCTCTCCTCTCTCTTCCCAAAAGAAATTCCTTTAGAAAGGATCGATTCAATCTTCTGGACCATAACCACTAGGATCTTAAACTTAGAAAGAAAAATGTATCAGAAGATTTGAGAGAACCTATTTA
>PVNU02001909.1:7500-10000 GCA_003013855.2 Liriodendron chinense | reverse complement strand
GGGGCCCACCCGGGGCCACACGGGCCCACTCGGGGTCACACACGTGCCACACGGGCCACACGATCCCACACGATGCCACACGGCCCACCCGGGCCCACCCGGGGCCACACGGGCCCACCCGGGGCAACACGGGCCCACCCGGGGCCACACGGGCCCACTCGGGGCCACACGGGCCCACTCGGGGTCACACACGTGCCACACGGGCCACACGATCCCACACGGGTCCACACGATGCCACACGATGCCACACGGTGCCACACGGCCCACCCGGGCCCACCCGGGGCCACACGGGCCCACCCGGGGCAACATGGGGCCCACCCGGGGCAACATGGGGCCCACCCGGGGCCACACGGGGCCCACCCGGGGTCACACACGTGCCACACGGGCCACACGATCCCACACGGGCCCACACGATCCCACACGGGCCACATGGGCCCACCCGGGGCCACACGGGCCCACACGGGCCCACCCGCGGCCACACGGGCCCACCTGCGGCCACACGGGCCCACACACGTGCCACACGTGCCACACGTGCCACACGACCCCACACGAGGTCACACGATCCCACACGGGGCCACACAACGCCACACGGGGCCAAGCGCTGCTCACCCGTGCACGCCGTGCACGGAGGGCATAGGCGAGGCGTGGCAGCGAGGTTGCTCCTAAGGTAGACAGGGCTGAAAACCCCACTCAGCCGTAAGAAGCGCCCAAAGTGTCTCTGCAGTTATATATTGCGGTCCTCTGGCCGCAGGCGTTGTACACGGCCCCAGCGTGCACGCGCAGGAGCCTCCGTGTGCACAGCGTAGCAGCGCAGGCAGCACGCCCGCGCGCGCAGCAGCAGCAGCGGGCAGCACGCCCGCGCGCGCAGCAGCAGCACGGCAGCAGCGCCCGTGCGCGCGCAGCAGCAGCGGGCAGCACGCCCGCGCGCGCGCAGCAGCAGCACGGTGCGGCAGCGCCCGTGCGCGCGCAGCAGCAGCGCAGGCAGCACGCCCGCGCGCGCGCAGCAGCAGCACGGGGCAGCAGCGCCCGTGCGCGCGCGGCAGCAGCGCGGGCAGCACGCCAGCACGCCAGCAGCAGCACGGTGAGCACTCCAGCAGCAGCACGCCAGCACGCCAGCAGCAGCACGGGCAGCACGCCAGCAGCAGCACGCCGTGCACTCAGCAGCAGCACGGGCAGCACGCAGGCACGGGCAGCGTGGCGAGGCAAGGTGCTTGGGCGCTGGGCGACGTCGAGGGCAGCATGCACGGAGCGAGGCAAGGTGCTAGGGCGGTGGGCGTGGACGCCGTGCTACGACGAAGGGCGTGAGCAGCGACGGGGGAGGGCGGAGGCCAAGGACGCCGTGCTAGGACGGCGGGCAAGGCAAGGGCGTGCACAGCATGTTTGAGCGCTGTGCCTGGGCGATGGGCAAGGGTTCCGCGCTAGGGCGGTGGGCGTGGACGCCGTGCTGCGGCGAAGGGCGTGAGCGGCGACGGGCAAGGGCGGAGGCCAAGGACGCCGTGCTAGGACGGCGAAGGGCGTGAGTAGCGACGGGCAAGGGCGGAGGCCAAGGACGCCGTGCTAAGACGGCGGGCAAGGCCAGGGCGTGCACAGCATGTCTGAGCGCTGTGCCTGGGCGATGGGCAAGGGTTCCGTGCTGGGGCGGTGGGCGTGGACGCCGTGCTACGGGCAAGGGAGGAGGCCAAGGACGCCGTGCTAGGACGGCGGGCAAGGCAAGGGCGTGCACAGCATGTTTGAGCGCTGTGCCTGGGCGATGGGGCACGGGTTCCGTGCTAGGGCGGTGGGCGTGGACGCCGTGCTGCGGCGAAGGGCGTGAGCAGCGACGGGCAAGGGCGGAGGCCAAGGACGCCGTGCTAGGACGGCGGGCAAGGCCAGGGCGTGCACAGCATGTTTGAGCGCTGTGCCTGGGCGATGGGCAAGGGTTCCGTGCTGGGGCGGTGGGCGTGGACGCCGTGCTACGTCGAAGCGCGTGAGCAGCGACGGGCAAGGGCGGAGGCCAAGGACGCCGTGCTAGGACGACGGGCAAGGCAAGGGCAGGGCTTGGGCACCGACGTAAGGGGGCGGCGGGCCACGGGCGAAGCTGTGCTTAGGATCTTTCGCCTCCATTACTTACCACGCGAGCGCGCGAGTGCGCTAAGTGCGCCAAGTGCGCCTGCGTCTGCGACGCGCGCGCGTGCGTGCGTGCGTGCGTCTTTGATAGCCGCTGGGCGGCGTCGATTTTTTGGCAAAATCGCCGAACGGGAATAGTATAGGTTGCTTGACGTCGGTCACGAGATTCCTCCGATAGTGGTAGGGGAGCACTGAAGGCCGTATGCGAGGCTCATCCGCGGCTCTTCCGTGCACGTCGGGCATGGGCGGGGCGGGGCGGGGCTGCGCCGGGCGTCGAAGTCGGGCTCCGCGCTCGTGCCGCCTCACGAGGGCATGCGAGCGACGCACTGCGCCATGCCAAGCCGGGCAAGGCCGCGCGAGGCCATGCGCGGCTCTTATGTGCACGTCGGGCATG